>QVRM01003939.1:250000-325000 GCA_003439945.1 Dermanyssus gallinae
CGGTTTGCCGCAGAACGTCGTAATATGCGAGGTTCCACAACAGTGGGCCCAGGATTGAGCCCTGTGGTACCCCGGCTGTCATGGGGAAGACTACGTTGCCGTTTGAAACAGACCTTTCCTTAAGGTATCCAGAAATTGCCTTAACTAGGTACGGCGGAACTTTTTTGCGAACAAGCGTGTCCAATATGGTCTTCCATGGTAGGCTGTTGAAGGCATTTCTCACATCCAGAAGGGTGACCATGATTAGCTGTCTTGTACAGATGGTGGATTCACGCACCTGTTCAGCTCTACTGAGGACTCTGTGAATTGCTGTTAGGGCCGATCTGTGTTTACGGAAGCCAAATTGTGCCGGCGACAAGAGTCCGCACTCCTCCGCAAACAGCCTAAGCCTTTCTTCGATGGCTTCATAACCCTTGGCTAGGGCGTTAGTAAACAGATTGGCCGGTATCCTCCATTCGCTTTGGGGATTAGGACCACTTCTGCTTGTTTCCATGTTGGTGGAAACTCTCCTGTTCTTATAGCGGAGGTAAGAGATTCCGCAACTGCAGCTGGGTGCTCTTTAAACAGGATTTTGACTGCAGCGGGAGGGACGCCGTCAGGGCCGGGGGCTTTTCCCGTCTTGATCTTGTCAGCCGCTAGGCGAACCTCGAGAGGCTGGATTACCGGGAATTCGTCTTCTGTTACCTGGGGTGCATTTTCGTAAGCAGCTCTCTCGAATATGTCGTGAGTCGGGAAAAGCTTAGTAAGAATATCTACTGTTTCCTGTTCGTCGAGGGCTTTCGTGACAGCGGTTTTCTTCTTACCGCGTACAATTCTGTATGGTTTTCCCCATGGGTCTTCTTGGACCTGCTCTTGGAGCTCTTGCAAGCACTTGGTTTTGCTGTCAGCAATGGCGCTCTTGAGAATTACTCTGCTTCTCCTGTATCTATTCAGTGCCTCCATACGCTCTTTTTTGTCTCGGTAAATCTGCTTCAGTGCTCTTCTGGCTTTGTTGCATTCTTTGCGCTTTTTGGCAATGTCCTGTGTCCACCAGTGCTTCGGCGGTTTTCCTGGCCGTCTTAGGTGCATCCTCACGGTGGCAGTTTTTGCACACGCCTCCTCGAGGATGGCCTGGAGCTGCACCGGGGTCTTGGGAAAATGGGATTGCGTCATTTTGTTTGCTAGTACTTCCTTAAACTTTTCTTCATCCGAAATGTTGTATTTCTTTCTCTGTTGTTGAGGAGGTGGAGTCGTTCGGAGATTAAGTCGAGTCTCCACACAGAGATGATCGCTAAGGTGTTCTTCCTCCACCAGTACCGTCCAGCTTGACACCTTCCGCGTTATCTGAGAGTTCGTGAGTGTTATGTCTATGTACGATTCGTAATTGTGGCGCCGGAAGGTTGCTTCCTTACCGTCTCTATTGTCACTTGAAAGATATATATATATATATACAAGGCATCACAGCATATCGAAAGAATGCACAAGGTAATTAATCTTAGTAATTGTCTAATGAAAATAAATTGCCCATCCTGGTTCTACCAACGCATTGGCTTGTCATGTACAACCAATAATTATAATGAGTATATATTTCGGAAGCGATATAAGGAATAGTAGAGCTCATTGAAGCAAGCATTTTTTTATTGGAACATGGTCTCTGAGAAGTCTTGTTTCGGAGTGAGAGTGATATTACTAAGTTCTGTGACACTAGTGTTGTTGCCCGACATAGGAGCGCATAATGTGCAATTGCGAGACAACAAGTCCTTCTATACAGAAACTCCCCATGAAATGACCGCCATGTGCTAGTTTTGGGCGCTGTGATTGGTCGTAAGGTAATTATTTTGAGGTGATTCGTGTGAAAGCTAATAAAATAACTTATTTTTGCAAATTCTCTTTTAAACGACCGTGTCGTATCTTCTGGCCGGCGTTATATGTTTTTCGGAGGAAGCAGAATTTTTTTTTATCTCGATCGAACAGGACGGTGTGCTTAGTTTTCGTATAGGAGGACTGGTTGTCTCGCAATTGCACATGTTGCGCTCCTATGTATAGGGCAACAACACTCATGTCATAGAATTTAGTAATATTACTCTTACTCCGAAACAAGACTTCTCAGAGACCATGTTCCATTGGAAAAAATGTTTGCTTGAATGAGCTCCACAATTCATTATATCGCTTCCGAAATCTTTCTGTCACACCCTGTGTGTATATATATATATATATATATATGTAATTCATATATTTGTGTAGTACAATAGTTTTATTTCATTTTGTGGGTACAGTGGAATATGAATAACTAACTACCCTTGGGCTTGTGAGGGGTGCTACCAATCGAGCTTATTTTCGAGGCAGCCCCTCATTGTGCCCTTAATTGCTGCCGCATTGCCGCGCTGAACCGCCAGAGATAGCCGCTGGAGTAGAAAGTCGAAAGCTCTTTTGTCCCCCGTCGTGAGTTTAATTCGTTTGCCAATCTTCTGTAAAAGCGACCATGCGTCAGGGCCAGGTCCCCTTAGTGTCTCCAATACTAGTGCCACAAAAATGAACTCGTTGGTGAGCTGGGCGTATTTGTTGGTCTTTAGACGTTTAGCCTTGCGTGCTGCGGAGCCAGCGGCCGATGCGCTAGCCTCCATGTTCGAGGGGGCGAGCGTGACTGTAGCATCCCAAATAAACGCCTCACCCCTTTCGAAAGGGATAAGCGTGAGACCGTCAGGCCTCTTTCCGTCGCTTCTCAGGAGGCCGGCTCTCAAATGCATGGCAGTAGAGCTGACCTTAAGGCCCGGGCGGTAATCTCGTTAACCTCGCTGTGACGGCTTTGACGTCCTTCGCTTCTGTTGCAGGATAGCCCGTGGGTTCCCCCTATATATATATATATATATATATATAGAAATGGGTGGGTCTATAAACTCAGCCTAAATCGTCTGTTTCAGGATGCACGCAAAGTTACAGGTCGTTCTACCGACGGACGAGACTCTCTTTGTAGGCGACGTCATTCTGGCGGTTAACGGCGCGTCGACGCTGGTCATGCCCGATCCGGACCACGTGCACAACGCCATCAACACAACGACGAGGCCCGAGGTTCAGTTGACGATTTTGCCGATTTCCCCCCTGCGAAGTGCGCCACCAGCAGCGCCGCCGCCCACGACCCCGGCCGTCCCCGGTCCAGCCACTTCTACCGCACCGAACATTGGCCCCTTGGTCGACTAACACAAACCTACATAGGCATGTCAAGGTCGGCCAAAGAAGGCCGGACAGACGACAGACCATCTCTAAACTACTTCTAGCATAAACATTTCTTCTATATAGGCCTGACGAGGAGAGTTGGCCTCGTTGATCCGGCGACTTGACTCGACCACCTCGACCGTGAGGGGAAGACCAATTTGTTGTTGTCGTCGTCGCCCGAAGACAGATGGAGGCTCTTTTCGGCGCAAATGAGAAAGAGCGATTCAAAGAAATGAGGAGGGAAAAGCCTGTGGGTAGACGGCGGGGGCGGGCGGCTGAAGAGAAGAAAAATATGAGTAGGAGAAGAAAGAAAAAGTCGAGAAAGTGAAAAAAGAACGTATGAGAAAGAGAAGAAAAAATATGAGAAAGTGAAGGAAATGTGTAAAAATAGAAGTAGATGTGAGCAAGCGAAGGGAGATATGAGAAAGGAATGAAAAATATGAAAAAGGGAAGGAAAGCATGAGAAAGAGAAGGAAAACATGAGAAAGAGAAGAACAGAAAGAGAATGAAAGAAGAAGAAGCTCGGGCTGAGAAAAGAAGCTGGGGCTCCTCCCCCCCCCCCCCCCGGAGGAGAAGGGCCAAAACCAGAGGACGAGGCGAGAAATCCTGGCAAATGAGGTTTACGTATCTTGTTCTGTTTCATTTCATTCTGGTGGGCGGCCGCGTCGTGGTGTGTTGGTGTCGTGCTGCTTTTCTTTCAGTTGCTGCCCTTCGCCACGTCCGCCACAACTTGAATCCTTGGCGCGCATCATCGGCCGAAGAATCTCTATATTTATATGTGTGGATTATGTTTCTGCGTAACAACGCATGCATGCATTCATTAATTTGAAGTGGCAACAGCACTGTGCAATTCCGCGAGCAGCACGGTAATTGTGTAGATACTTTGCTCTCGCGCTCCCGATCTGTCTCTCATTGTCGCATGGAGACCCATGGAAAAGATGCACGCTGTCTATTGACCGTGGCTGGCTGTCTGACCAGCTGGCCGACCGTCCGACATACGGGCTTTTATTGTGTTATTATTGTTGTTGTTGTAGTGAAACAAAAACGTATTGGTAGATGTTGTTGTAATCGAATGCGAATTGCTAGATGGCGTAGTGTAGGAGTCGACGTAGTAGTAGACTCTGTGTGTGTGTAAGATGAATTTAGATGAAAATGTAGGAAATGTACTGTTGTATTGTTTTGCATTGTGCGACGAATTTTCGTACGTATGTGTGTTTTGTACCAATAAATAGTCCTGTTTGGATGTTGTTGTGTTGGATTTACCCATTGGTGTTCTATGCCACACGCAAACATCGAACCAACCACACGTATGTGTACAGTATAAAGAACTAGCAGTCATGGTGACGATGATGATCATAACAACAAAAATCTGAATATAATTTGAATTTACTAAGCTTTACGAAAAAAAATCGTTTTTGGCATGTGCTAGGAATCCTGTTCGTTGTATTCCGATTGAAGCTACAATCCTTAACATCAGAGTTACAAGCTTATATATATAGAAAATATTGTGATGATTTAATAATCATTTACAATACGTTTTCACACTCGGCAGTGCTCGCCTTAATAAAAATTGTGGTAAAAAGGTGTCACGTGAAGTTAAGAATCAGTTGTCTGTGTTCTTGCTTGATGGTAGCCCCCGCTCTTATGGACCCGGTGCGAGCGATATATCCTCAAGGTTCCTTGCAAAGTTAAAACGGTGAGATCCATAAGATTCCTCTTCGTGACGCCGAGCCCCAAGAGCGTCATCGCAGATTCGGAGTCCCATACACCACTCATAGAGATAGTGATGGATCCAAATCTGCGAGGTTTTTGCGGGTCGGGGAGCGCCGCTCTTAAAAACTCGACGTCATATTTGGTGATCTTGTGTTGCCGCGCTTTTGCCAGGTCCCGGTTCGGGCCGCAAACCTCGGTATCTATATATATATATATATATACGTCTGTGATCGCGTGGCGCGTCTTCTCCGCGAGAGGGGTCATGAGGTGGTTCGTAAGCGAGTATTCTGTCGACCGGGCGCACCGGGTTTAAAGCCCGACCTCGTCATACCAACACCAACCGAGGTCTGGGTTTCAGATGCCGAGGTTTGCGGCCCGAACAGGGACCTCGCAAAAGCGCGGCAGGACAAGATCACCAAATATGACGTCGAGTTCCTAAGAGCGGCCCTCCCCGACCCGCAAAAACCTCGCAGATTCGTATCCATCACTATCTCTATGAGTGGTGTATGGGACTTTGAATCTGCGAGTACGCTCTTGGGGCTCGGCGTCACGAAGAGGAATCTTATGGATCTTACCGTTTTAACGTTGCAAGGAACCTTGAGGATATACCACTCGCACCGGGTCCATAAGAGCGGGGGCTTCCATCTAGCAAGGACACGGACAGCTGATTCTTAACCTCACGTGACACCTTTTTACCACCATTTTTATTAAGGCGAGCACTGCCGAGTGTGCAAACGTATTGAAAATTATTAAAAAATCATCACAATATAAGAGTTTCTCTTCTTACCAAAGAGGGGGTAGATAATAACCATTTTCAAAATAGGCGACCAATCACAATACACCTATAACGTATTGAATACTTATGCAAGTGTTTAAGAAAAGGGTGCAGAGTATTTTGTAGACTAATAAGAAAATAGGAGAATGGCAGAAAGGGTGTGTGGCAGGATTTTCAAATCCAAAAAAAAACTTTAAAAAACGTACAGCATATACAACATGGTGGACAGACCAAAGTTAAATAAAATTTTGTTGAAGAGGGTTTTGGGAGAAGCTGGGTGGTGTCACTAGAATAAATTTACAGGAATAACGTGGTTTAATTAATTAATAAGAGCAGCCGAACAATCTAGAGAGCTAAGGGTCCCTAAGGGTTCAGACAAGCCTGTCCGTTGTCATCGGTGATTTTTAATGCATATAGAAAGAATAGCGTGAAGGATTAATAGAACAGGCTTAGGATGGCAGATAGTGGAAAAAGGTGTATATATCAAAACACCCGTGCTGCTGTTTGCTGACGGTATGGTAGTGTTAGGGCGGGGACACTAGCGAAGTTCAACAAATGTTGAATTGCATGTAGGAAAGAAGCGGAGGAACTGGGTAAGGCATTTAAGGAAACAAGAGCGCAATTTTAGCATTTAATGGGGTTAAGGGGGTAAGAAAGTTTGCATTACAAAGGAAGGATTTGGACTACAAAAGTCAGTACAAGTATCTTGGAGTGACAATGACTACAGGGGATGATTATTTAGAGGAAGATGAGACCTTACGGAGGAAGAAAACTGAAAAAAGAAAAAATGCAGAAAGGTGTAAGTTTCTTTAGGGGTTTAATAAATATATAGTAACAAGAAATATATAGAAGGCCATGTATGTGCCAGGATTGACCTTTGCTTATGACTCTTACAACGTAAAGTTGGGCAAGAAGTAAGAAACATTAACGTGTGTAACGGACATACGATCATTCAAGAGCAAGCATGCTACAAGCAGATGCTAGGGAAGGAATGTTGGATACAAGGATACAAAGAGCTAACTATAGGAAAAGGCAGCGTACAGAATGTTGAGCCTGTGGGCTAGGGAATCAGTCAATTTACCATATTGTAAAATAATGTACAGCCTTAAAGGGAGCAGAGATATAGACCTGTTAAAGGTCCTAGCTTTAGGATCAGATTCTAAAAAAGATCAGGTTAATATTACAAAGAAGAGGTTATTCCCATGGACGGCAAATACCTAGTAGGTATTGGAAGATACATTAATTATATGGACGCGTAAGTAACATATATGCTGCCGCTCTAAGCGGCCCTGATATAAAAGGGTGACATGTGTATTTAGATATACATGCCACGCAAATCATATATATATATATATATAGGTTTATGATTGCGTGGCAATTTACCTAAATACACATGTCACCCTTTTATGACAGGGGCGCTTAGAGCGGCAGCATATATAACTGGTAAAGTGCGTGAAGCACACCGGGCGTTGTTGTTAAGGCCACGGTAGTGTGGGTCTTCCACCCACTAAAATCCAGTCGTCCTCTTTGCTCTTTGTCGGGGCGTGGCCGCCGTACTGCCTTTTCGAGATTACTTCACCTGGCCACTCTTCTTGCCGTTTAAGCTGCTCGATTTTGTGTGGCAGTTATTTTCGCCGCGGAGACAGTTTCTGCGAATTTTCCCATAGTAATGTAGGATTCGTAATTTTTCAGTCGTAAGTTCGACAGTAGCTCTCGCTCAGTGTCTAAAAACGCGCAGCGTTCATGGCAGTGCCCTACATCGTCAGCCTCCCCTGAAGACATACGGCATACAGGGGAGTCAGTTTTACCAATGCGGTGTAGGTATTGCAGAGTATTTGAGGCTGTATTATTTATAAGATCAGGAAGTATTGAAATTGTCCAATATCCAGTATGGCCCGGTTGGATTGCTTAGGCTGTCGGTTCTGCTGATTAGTGTTCCCACCGTCCGGCCGTTAATTAAAGGGTTTATTGATGCCAGTTCTTTAACTCTTAGGTCTCAGCGAATTTGTCTGGAAAAAAATCCGTATGGCTGCTGTGGAAGCCGTGCGACTTGCTCGTGCTATGTTAAGTGCGAGCAAGTCGTAACAAGACCCATAGGTTTTTGAGTCTTGTTGAGGACGCGGCGTTTTGTGAAGTCGCTCTGGTAGTAGTGCGTTCCCATAAGGGTGTGGCGTATAACATGATGCTCTCTATTACTGATGCTAAAAGGCGGCGCCGAAAATCGGTTGCTCCTCTGGTTCGTGGGAGAATTTTTCTTAGCATTGCTGAGGCTTTGGCTGCTTTTTTTTCTGCAAAGCGCACATGCGGTGTTCCTGTGAGCGCCCTATCCATGTATATATATATATATATATATATATATATATATATATAAGTACGGACAGCGGCCTTAAACTATTTTCTGGTTTGCCGTTATTATTACTCGTTTCACTATCTTTCATCGATGCTTTTCGACGCACAGCTGAGCGAGCGAGGCGCCTCCTTCGACTTTCTGTGCTCTCGTCGAATCAATCGGACCAGGGCTTTTCTATTTGGCGTTCGGCACGCTTCGGCGCACTCAAATTTCAATTGCGACGGGGTCACGGGTTGCCATACTTGACCACGCGTTGTCAAAATCGAAAAAATGAAGATTATTATTGCACATACAGTGTGGGTTTGGCAAACTAGCAATAACTAACCAGTGGTAACTAACTATAAGGTCGTTGCAGAAACGTTTTTTGCGCGCTTTTTATAGTGCGTTTTCTGCCAACTGACTCGACTGTCACGATGTTGCTGTTTTGCTTGCTTTTTTTTTAGCTTAGGGAGGATTAAACGTAACAACGTAAGTAACTGCCGAGATAGTGATAGCGTGATTGAACTACAGAACCAACTTCAGAAGAAATAGCTTAATGTTAGGGAAAACAGAACAACAGTTGTATTTATTCGGGCGAGCAGCCAAAGTGGACTACCTGTATGTATTATTGTCTTGAGTGGGCTGGATGGACTTGTGAGGCACCTGTAAAGCTTGTTGTGCCTTACGGTCACCTATCCTTTCACCCTTGCAGCACATTGCACAGTATCAACCACACATATATATATTCAATATACATGAAGCGATCATTGTTCTCCCTGTCAATCCGAGCGAATTGCCGCTCTGTGTATCTCATGGTTCAGTCTACGTTGAGTGGCAGGCTACTAGTGAAACTATTCTGACTGAAGAGCGGTTCGATTTTCCGCGGCGTACATACTCTACGAATAGATCATTTTGGATGTAAAAAGCCAAAACCGAGCAGGCCGCCGGAACGTCGGAGCACCTTAGACATAATCAAATGTTGGCATCTTTTGTCGGGTCTTGCAACTTTAGCTGGAATGCGCAGCACTGGGGCACAAATCATTGCGCCACTCCTTTCGCTGAAAGGGTATACATGTAAGGATTGATGAGGACAACCTTTTACATGAAGTGTATATAATACCTAGTTTAACTTTGGAATTTAGAGCTTGTTAAAGGTAAATATTTTTTTCTAATGGAGCACGCTCTCGGAAACGACTTGTTTCATGTGACTGCCGAAATTGAAGCCCGATTATTCCAATATTTTAAAACCTCAAACTGATAAAGCCTACGACATTTCACAGCGCCCAAAACTAACCCATCGGGCAAGTGCGCATTTTATGTAAAAAAATAGTTATAAATATGTACGCTACTATAGAATTTCGAGATAGATATCTCAACATTGTGCCGGGTGAGGAATACAGTTTAGTAACGACTATTCCAAAAGAAAGTTTATTAATATGGGTAAGCATAAGCAACTAGCTAGTTCGACTCAACTAATGTGTGTTTCTGAGGCATTACAACGCTTGCTTGCTGGGCTGAGTTTTTGCATCTAGTAAAGACTTATAACATCATTTGTTATCTTCGTTCAAGCGATGAGAGGAATAACTCTGGTGATTCGCAAAAAGAATGCACGTTAGCAAGACTAGCTCCTATCGCTTGGGATCTTTTTTCACTGCCCTATTAACATGTGCGGTTGCCTTTGATGACTTGCACATTACGGTAGGTATTTCTAATGTATTTTTAAAATCTATATCGTTTACGTGTAGTTTTTTCAGTTAACATTGTATAACATTGAACTAACATAATTAATAGTACATATGTGGTGCACGTACTTAACTGTTATACTAGTCTTATCTTTGTACAAGATGAATTGTTTGGAATACTCTAGCAACCAACATCTCGACTAAGCCGGCGAAAGGAATTAAGCTGCTTTGCTTTGGAGTATAAACCTTTGCATAAAGCTTTGCAGGAAATAAATAAGATGATGATGAGAATGATAAAGCTTTGCAGGCCTGTAAGAAGATTCAACCTAATCGTTTAAAAGTCTTGACTGTACTCTCTTAGACATTTTAGGCTTGTTTTCACCTGCGACTTCCACCTGAGACAGGGGAACAATTTGTAGGTTTGGAGAGCTTAAGGAACGAACACGTACATACAAGTCTATAATACGAACAACGAAAGTGGGTGTTGAGCGGTACAGATGAGGTCGTCGGTTGCTGAAATGATATGGTAACTACAATCCAGGTTGGCAGCGCTGTACGGACTCGTTTTGTACACCGGCAAGCAGTGCCACCAATCGCAGACCGCATTGTGGCGTGAGAGTTCGGCGAACGACCTAACCCGCCTTGAGGTCGCCAGCACATTAGACACATTTGGCTTCAAGTGGCACATCCTTCTGAATACCTGGGATATCTATGGCATGACGTAGGAGAAATACACTAGATTTTTGTAGGCTAATTATGTTCTGCTAGCTGTTGCGTCGCCAGCCCAAACAACAGTATAGGAATATGAAATGGACACTGACAACGCGATTGCTCTACGGCGCTTCAGACGATCATATCGAGTGCGTTTTGCCCAAGTCCTGGTCGCCATCACGTCCATCCTAGCGACAGAAGACTAGAGCACAACTTCAGACCATTCTTCTGGGCAAGCAGTAAAGCTGCCACAGCATGGATGTCTAGACTGCATGTCCAGTCATAAATAAGCACCGCTTAAAAAAAGGTATTTTCTTGCGCATGATTTGCCCGTGGCACCGACGAAACGATCGCGTACATCTTCAAGATATTGTCGGTTGAAATTCACACGCACACACACACACACGTAAATTCACATCACACACATAAACAAATATAGTTTCTGTTGTTTTTCTTCTTGGTCTTCGTCGGCCGCACGTTCCCGCACATAACGGACCTTACGAGTCCCGGTCATAGCGCCGTATTTCTGGGCGCCGCGTTTGGACTTCGCCAACAGAGCAGCCTGACTTCAGCCCAGGCGCCAAAATGCTGAGTCGGTACTGAAGCACCAACGTTAGGGGAACAGTTTTGGATCGCTGTGGGGCCGGATAAAACCCCCTTGTTGCCGCAACAGCGGCTACTGCTGTAATTACTGATAGAAAAAAACGATCTATATATATATATATGCGGCGCACTATTCAACACATTTCGCCTCGTCTCAGATCCGGCAGCGCCATGGGTCTGTATCGGCTGTAGCTAAATATAAGGGTTATATTTAGCTTACACTACGTTTGGCACTTAAAATAGTAGCGGTTATTTTTGTTTTCATATAACAATGCCCAAGTACACGTTTGTTTACGCTGTTAGGCTAGTCTAATACGTGTTTGAGACGATGGCAATTTTATTGTGGCTATCCCGACAACACCATAATCGCCTTCCGACAGTAGAAGCATAAACACTGCTCGAGAAATAATTTTCTTGCTTTAAATTCGCCCGTGGATGGACGGGCGAAACGATAGCGTACATCTTGAATAGTATTGGCTCTAGAAAAGCCGGGGCTGCCTAATGTTGAAAATACTCTGTCAACTAGATCATATTCTGTCGTGTTCGCCTATAACAGATCTCCGCAGTACCTGCCTCCGCTAATGCCAAACACACGAATAATAGAAGAAGAGTTTCCTTCAATTTATCGTTAAGAACGAAAATCATCTTTACGTAAAGACTATACTAGCATGCGATGCTTTGGCTGCCTAGCGAAGAGGTTCCTGAGTTCCTTCGCAGCGTTCATCATCCTTCGCGTACCATATACCCACACGAGTTCATATACTAACATGCAAAGACGAAGATCGACAATCAACCTCTGGTTCACCCGGTAAGAATGCATTAATTAACAACAGACATACATATAATACATTGTAATTGCTACAATAAAAAACTACAAGCAAATGCTACAACGGTAGGATGTGGAATATGTTAAAACGTATTCGTTTCTTGCTCAAGGAATTCTGATGAGGGCAGGGGTGCGGCGTTTTAATGCCGAGTATCGATTTATAAAGATTGAGCGTTTAACAAAAGCAAAATTTATAATACTAACTGGTTCTATGTTGACCCGCCCTTTAACTATAACCGGCAAAAAAGAGTATACAAATATATATATATATATATATATATATATATATATATATATATATATATATATATAGAAGAGTTGAGTGCCGAAATTGTTTGAAAGATTTAAGGTACTTTGCACCTTTGGTTTATATATATATATATATATATATATATATTTAAGACCAAAGTGCGTCGTGAGTCGGTGCACACGTTCTAGCATATCCCACTGTGGATTAAGGCTGTATTTCAAGACACTATTTATAAACCAGCTATGCTAAATCGAGTTCGACAATTTCAAGCAAATCACTATTACAGTCATTTAGTAGTAAATTTATTAGTGTAACTTTATACGCTTATAAAAAGGGCGCCCCATTTGTTTGAATTTTTTTCTGTCTAAAAGTAATTTATACCTAGCATTGCTCTACAATTTTATTGAGACAGCAGCCCCGAAATGTTGGGTTAAAGCATCCCAGAATTACTGCACGGGTTGCGAGTTTCGGGCACAAGAGAAAGGGTCGCTGCATTGCACTCTTTCAGCCAGTCCAGTTCCTTTCGCGCGGCCGCATGTGCTCTACTGCCAATATTGTAGGCGGTCTTTTATAAACAAAGAACTGCGACCACTAGATATCATCACTTCTCTGCACTGCCTAGTGGCGTGATTCGCAAAGCGCACAACATTACCAAGACAATGGCTTCCGTACTGTCCACTACAACGTTCCTGGCCGTGGTCATCGCGGCGTGCCTTGTCATGTCGGCTGTTGAATGCGGAGGCTATGGAGGAGGCTTCGGCGGAGGCTATGGCGGAGGTCACGGACACTCGACGCACTACCACGTGTCGCACGCCAAGGTGGCCAAGGTCTCGTACGTGAAGACGCCCATTGTGTCGACGCACTACGTGAAGAAGCCCGTCGTCAGCTACGTCTCACATCCCGTCAAATCGGTCTCGTACGTGTCAAAGCCAGTTGTCTCGCTGCACTCCGTGCCGGTTGTCACGAAGACCAGCAGCTACTCGCACGGCTACGGCCATGGATGGTGAAGTCTGGCAGACCGCGAATCGAACTAGATCGATCTCGGCTACGATACGAACTGTAAATAAATCTACCTATACAAACCCTAACATGCAATTGTTATCAAATCATTATTTGTGTCTTTTAATGACATGTTATATAGTAAGAGGAGCGTATTTCAAATTTTCGATACTGGAGCAGTAAATGAAGTATGTCGGGTTTGCAGCAGGACGACTCATTAGATCCTCCATTGTTTTGTATTGCCATCAAGGAGCTCGTAGACTCTCTCGAGTTCCCGCTTAATGTCTGGTTTTTAAATGATGGCGTGTTGGCTGCTGACCCTGTAACGGTAGCTCATGATATTCAGAAAGTGATAGATTTTGACGGACGAAAGCTCAGATATCTGGTTGGCTGGAGAAGTAAAAAGAGTCTCCAAGTTGTTTGAGTCTCCTGAGTGCACACAGGAGATTGTTCCTTTCAAGATCATGTTCTCGACAGCACTGGTAAACCACGTGCTCCGTGAGATTAAGTTAACGAAAGATAACAATATTTCAGAACAATTGAACGCTCACACGCTGAAGTCCTAGTTTGCCTTATATAACATGAGTTTTCCAGAGGCGGTTTGCAGGAAAGCCCTTCTGCCCAAGGCAAATTCATTGGAGACTCTAAAGATTTTCGACCGCTTACCTTTGCGACCTTAGGGGGCCCAGGTAAACATACTAAGGGAGCCATTGCTCAGATAGGCCACGGAGGAATCCACGCACTGGTGATTTTTCCGGCAAAGGCTGTCATTAGATGCACAACGCGGTAACGCCGCGGCGCGACCGTATTAAATATTCGGTATTCTGTGGAAACTAGATAGAAAATAGGGATATGACTCCAACTGGACTGTAATGTTTGGCATTTCAGAAGAGATGGTTTGTAAACCAAACACCTATATAGATTCCAGTTAGATCCCCGTTGTTAAATGACTTGTTTTTGAGCGATGCTCTGTGAGAATAAATTATAGACCATGACGCTAAGGGTCAACGGCAATGCTGCTAGAAGGATTGCTACGGAACCCTAGATAATTCAACATGGCGCTCGGTGCATTGAAGATATCCACGGCGATTTCAAGCCCGTAGAAGACGGATAATAGCCTAGAATTAAACATAACCTCCTTAAATAAGTGTTCAACCCCAGGTCATAGTATTTGTGTAGAACAGTAGAACACAAAATGCAAAAGATATCGTAGATTAAGCAATAGACTTCACTCGGCCTGATTGAGACCTTCCACTCTAGCCATTTGTTTGTTTGAGCTGCCAAGTTCTTTTTACGTCTCGTACGGCACATCGGGGACCGAAAAAGTTAAAACGGATATATATATATATATATATATATATATATATTGCAAAGCAGTAGCTGTCAAAGAAATCCGTGCAATCGCGGAAAACAAATTGTGTAAAAGGAACATGATTGCTCTTCTTGTAGAAAGGAAGCCCATTAATAGAGTACATTTTGCATCCCAGAAAACGGTCGTCAAAACCCTTCTGGCCAAGATGTGACTCTATATACTGGTAAGAGTCATTTTGCCGCATGCGGTCTATTCCCTGGTGACAGCTTATTGTTCTGAAGGGAAGTGGTAGATCCAGCTTTCGTCAGCGGCTACGAAATGGCCTAAAAACCTGGGATGTCGTCTCAAAAATGGCCAAATGCTCCCTCAATTTGACACAAGTGTCAGTTCGTTTTAAATGGTTAGCTTGCGCGGTAGCCGCTTCGCCTTAATTATTTTCATGCATAATTGCTGATGCTATATTTACTGCACTACACCAAAGCGTATGCCCATCTCTTTCGCTATTTCGCGCATCTTCAATCTGCGGGCAGTCATCACGAATTTGTAGGCTCCCAGCACTGTTTCCTCCTCTAAAGCTGTGCGTGGCCTTTCAGAACGTAGTGCATCTTCAGTGCTTCATAGTACCTCTTTTGGATGAGGCAATCAATGTGGTAATGATACTGTACGCCGGTGTATTACTTCCGTAAGTACTATTTGATTTGGCTTCCATATCCGTTGTAGTTGAGCTTTAAATTTAATTATTTAATTTCAGTACGACGCTCGTTCTGCTCCATTCAATAGAAACTACAAACTTTTTGTCTGTCTAGTATTTAGATATTAGCGCTCAAATACGTCCCCAGCAAGCTTTGTTTTGCTGGCATACGCTTCGAACTTCAACTTGCCACACAACAGCCCCGTAGCCTATTAGGGTACCCCTTTTCTGTATCGTGAATCTACTGTCGTAGAGATCCGTGTCGATCGCTTGGTTCCTTCGTAGAAGTTCAAAGCTAGCCCACCCGAAAACGGCAGTTAGTTACTCCACCCGAAAACGGCAGTTAGTTACTCCACCCGAAGACGGCAGAGAAGTTTCGACAAACCCCAAGAGAATGTGAATCTCTTTCCGAACCCGTACAGCAAACCACTCTGAATTTTCTTTTTTAAATTCACCATTTCTCTGTCTAATCAGAAAGCTGTAATGGCCACTATACCAGAAACGTACCACATGTGCACAATGCACACATGACAAGTGACTCTCCTCTGTCTGACATTAGAATTCAGTACAAAGCTCTGACAAAAGCCTCGTTCATTTAGTTTTGTTTTGAGCACATATTTGCAGAGAAGGAGTATCCGCAGTTCTCATTTTACACAAAATTAGCTGCTGCAAAGCCCCGTACACGCTACGAAGCAAATGTAACTTGCTAGTGGAGCTGTTGTCGAACCACAAACCGCTCGTGGTTTGTGGCACCAAGAGATCATTCGTATGAACTTCGTCCAGGTTTGACTGGATCTTTGCGATAACGTTCGCTATTCACTGAGGAGTAAAAATAAATAGGATCCAAGGATTCTTTAGGTCTCGAGACCGCACCGGAATCTCACATATAGCACATGTAACCGCTCTTCGTGAATAACGTGGGAGCTTTCGGTTGTCCAGATACGACAGTTTTAGTTGATTCACACTGCCATTCTGACAAAAATGGGCTTCGTCAGAAAATATAGTTTTCTTCACAAAATCAGCATTACGGTGCAACTGAATTTTATATAGATATAGTTGCTAGATCTGATCTCAAAATACGATTGAGGTATACGAATGACTCACTTGTTGGACGCGTCTCTGAACTAATGTGTTTAGATATTGTTCCACACTTTCGGCTACAACGGCGATATGTTTAGATAAGCAACCGCTCTGTGGTCTTTCATAACTTAACACATAATGTACTCATCGTGTCTTCCGAAGCGTTTGCACAAAGTCGTAAATGGTATTCTTACAAGGCTGGTTATCTAGACTGTAAAATTCGCCAGCTTTCCGGTACAAAGCTTCCATTGACATGATAAATCTTTACAATTTGCACGCGTTCCTCCGTTAAGTAACGTAAGTTCGTCGCTTGTGCAATCTCAATTTGCTTGCAATAGCAAACTCTGAAGGGGCAAGAGTTAAGCGCATACAATTTTTGAATGATCTAACGTCTATTCGAAAGACCCCAAATATATAGCTGGTCAAAGGCGCATCGTAAGACATTGCGTACGTTTTAGCATATTCTACTGTAGATTAAGGCTGTATTTGAAGACACTATCTTTCACTCGTATTGTAAACCAGTTGCGCTAATAAGCTCTGCATTTTACAGCAAAGTTTTGCTGTAGCGCATTCGCCACTATTCGAGTAATTTATTAGCTTAACTTTATACGTTTATTAAAAGAGTGTACCCTTTACGTTTTCTGTGTAAAGTAATTTATATCTGGTATTGCTCTACAAGTTGTTTTACAAAACAGCGCCGAAACGTTGGGTTAAGGCATCCCAGAATTACCGCATGGGTTGCGACTTTGGCGCACAAGAGAAAGGGTCACCTCTTGCACTTCAGCCAGTCCAGCCCTCTTCGCGCGGTCACGCATGCTCTACTGTCATGATCGCAGGCCGGTCTTTTATAAATGACGAACTACGACCACTAGATATCATCAGCTATCTGCATTGTCTAGTGACTTGATCCACGACGCGCACAATACTGCCGAGACAATGGCTTCTGTCCTGTCCAGCACAACTTTCCTGGCTGTGGTCATTGCAGCGTGTTTTGTCATGTCGGCTATTGAATGCGGAGGCTATGGCGGAGGCTACGGCGGAGGTTACGGAGGTCACGGACACTCGACGCACTACCACGTGTCGCACGCCAAGGTTGCGAAGGTCTCGTACGTGAAGACGCCCATTGTGTCGACGCACTACGTGAAGAAGCCCGTCGTCAGCTACGTCTCACATCCCGTCAAATCGGTCTCGTATGTGTCAAAGCCCGTTGTCTCGCTGCACTCCGTGCCGGTTGTCACGAAGACCAGCAGCTACTCGCACGGCTACGGCCATGGATGGTGATGTCTCGCAGACCGCGAATCGAACAAGATAGATCTCGGCTATGACACGAGCTGTAAATAAATCTAATTATACAAACCCTAACATGCAATTGCTATCAAATTAATATTTGTCTCTTACAACGACATGTTATATAGAAAGAAGCAAAAACATTGTGTTCCTGCGTATTTACAATTTTCACTACTAGTATATTGAACGAAATGTGTCGGGTCTGAAGCAGGGCGACCCATTAGTTCCACCATTGTTTTGTCTTGCCAACAAAGAGCTGATGGACTCTCTCGAGTCCCCGCTTAATGTATGGCTCTTGGATGACGGCGTGTTAGTTGGTGACCCTGTAACAGTAGATGTATTTTGGAACAATTAAACGCCCACACGTTGACGTCCCTATTTTCCTTCTTTAACATGAATTTACCAGAGGCAGCTTGCAGGCTCCTCTTGCAAGCAACCCTTCTGCCCGTGGCAAAAGGAGGCCTAGGCATTCCAGACGCTGTGTCGGTCGCAGGTCCCGTGGTGGTCGCATTAATGTCTAGTGCCTGGCGAAGGTCGTCAAAGATACTAAATTTCCCAGCTGTCGAACGGCTACGTACTGTGCTGGATGATTTCAAGGAATGCCTTTTAGCACGCACTGAAACACCCCCTCCTGAGGACATGATTCCCCAGGCAAGCTAGTTGGAGAATATACAACTAGCCAATCTTTTTAATTCAGCAGAAGACGAGATGGACAAAGCGCACCTTCAAGCAGTTTAATCTAGTGGTGCTGGTGGCTCTTAGAGGCTATTGTCGTCAGAATCTGCGTTGGTCTTCGCCTTGGAATCCTACTAGCCAAAGAACATGACTGCAGCTGTGGCGAGAGGGTTTCACTTTTAGGTCGCCATGGCTTAATCTGCACCCGCAGCTTAGGCCGTAGGATGAGACACTCTGCTCTGAATAGTACCCTGGTACGCGCTCTAAGATCTTCTGGCCAGCTTTGCGTTCTTGAACCTGCAGGTTTGTATGCAGACGACTCCCGTTGACCTAACGGAATGAGCCCTTGAGGGTCGGAGGACACTCATCTGGAATACTACCGTGACTGACTCTTTAGCACCTTCAGTAGTCAGTCACGGCACATCTTAAGTTAAAACATATATATATATATATATATATATATATATATATATATATATATATATATATATATATGAGAAATGTGTGCAATCGCGGAAAACAAATTGTGAGGTCAAAAGGAAAATGATCTCTCTTTCTATAGAAAGGAAGTCCATTAATAGAGTACATTTTGCATCATAGAACTATTTTGCACTCCCGTTCTGGAGTAAAGCAATGGATTCAGCTTTCGTTACGAAATAATCTAAAAACCTTGGATTTCGTCTCAAAAACTTCAAACTGCTACCTCAATTTGACAGGAGTGGCAGTTTTTTAAATGGTTGGCTTGCGTGGTAGCCACTTTGCTTTAATAGTTTTCATGCGTAAATGCGGACGCAATATTTAATGCACTGCACTAAAGTTTATGCCCACCCCTTCTGCTGTTTCGCGCATCTTCAATTGGCGCTCAGTCATCACGAATTTGCAGGTTCTCAGCACTATTTCCTCATCCAAAGCTGTGTTTGACCTTCCAGAATGTAGTGCATTTTCAGTGCCCACACTACCTCTTTTAAATGTGGCAACCTACATGGTATTTATACGCCGGGGCATTACTTCCGTAAAAGTATTTAGTTTAGCCTTCATTTTCGTTGTAGTTGAGCTTTCAAAAACTATTTAACCACAGTACGGCGCTCGTTCTGCTCCACTCTCACTGGCAAGTCTGACATGTTGCAGTGGCGCGACCTGCTACAAACGCAGTTCGTAACCAATTCACATTATACGGATTATGTTTTACTTCCGAAGAACGGCTCGCTCCGGCGCTCTAGTCAGCATACGTGTATTGAAATTGTACACAGGCGATGCTACGAACTTTTTGATCCGCCTAGTATTTAGAGATAAAAGATGCGCTTAATTGCGTCTCCGGCAAGCTTTGTCTCTGCTGATCCACACTTTGTTCCACACAGAAATCAGTGCCGATCGCCTGGTTGCGTCTTAGACGTTCAATGTTAGCTCTGATGTCGCACCAACGATATAGCAGGCACTTATTTGGGTGGACAATTTTTATGGGTTGGTTGACTCTGGGAACTGCCTGCGCCATCGGGCCAAAATCTCATTTTTGTTTGCTAACGCTCTCGTGGAAAGCGCACTTTGCAGGTTTCCAAACGATCTAACAACGAACCTTGGCTGTGGAAGAAGTGCAGCCGCGCATGCACCCCAATTTGTTGGCGCTACTCAGTTCGTAGAGAAACCCACTTACAGGGCTTAGAGCTTGTCGAGCCCGGTGGCGTGGTGGATTTGCGTGCGCCTTGTGACCGGAGGAGACACATAGGTGCACCGGTCCAAGCCCTACCTTTGTATTTATGAGGTCCATCTCACGAAGCAGTGCAAAAGCAGTCCCGCAGACGTTAAATGTTGGCTAAGAGTCAGTTCGAAAAAGATTTTAAAGCTTAGAGCTTCTTGAGCGTCCTGACAATGGTTGCTCGACCCACCATAACTTAGTCCGTGATTTTTCGAGTGGTAACCGTTGGATTTTGTTGTACGATGGAGCACGATGGAGCACAGGACGTCCTCTTCTAGCAAAAGGGTAAACCGAACCTTGGAGCAAATGCAGGACAAAATTCGGCAGCAACAACTCAGAATTTTTCATTTTACTTTCACCTCTTCTCCCCTCATCGGAAAGCAACTAAGCGTTTCGTGGCAAAGCAAAGCCTATGTTCCAAGGCAGTAATGGCGTCTTTACCAGAAACGTACCACATGTGCACACAGTACAAGTGATTCGCCTCTACCTGACATTAGAATTCAGTACGAAACTCTGACAAAAGCCTCGATCATTCAAGTTTGTCTCAAGCATACGTTTGCAGGGAAGGAGTATCCGCAGTTTCCATTTCACACAAAATTACTGCTGTAAAGTCCCGTACACGCGACGAGCCAAGCGTAACTGCTAGTGGCGCTGTTGTCGAGCTGGGCTTTCGTGGTTTATGACACCAGAGATCATTCGTATTAACTCCGTATATGGTTGACTAAAGATAATCGAAGATAATGTTGTGATAACGTTCGCTATTCACTGCGGAGTGAAATAAATAAGGTCCAATGGATCCTTAAGACAGACTAGAGGCCGCACCGGACTCTCATATAAAGCACATGTAACGGATCTTCGTGAATAACGTGGACATTTTCGGTTGTTCAGATACGACACTTGTAGTTTATTCATACTGCCATTGAAACAAAAAAAAGCTTCGTCAGAAAATATAGTTTTCTTCACAAAATCGCCACCACGGTGAATCACTCCTTACCGAATTGGCTAAGGTTAGATGCTACAGATAGTCCTTAAGTTTAATTTTATGCGTCAACTAAATTAAATAGATGTGTCGCAAGATCTGATCTTAAAGTACGGTTGAGGTGTACGAATGACCCACTTATTGGACACGTCTCTAAACTAATGTTTCTACTCTGTCGGTTACAGCGGCAATATTTTCCGATAAACAAGCGCTCGGTGGTCATTCACAACTTAACACATCATATACAAAATCTGTGCTGCGAAACGTTTGCACAAAGTCATGAATGGTTTTCTTACAGGGCTGGTTATCTAGACTGTAAAGTTTGCCGGCGTTCCCGCACAAAGCTTCCAATGTCATGATAAATCTTCACACTCTGTACGCGTTCCTCCGTTTAGTAAAGCACGTTCGTCGCTCGTGCAACCTCAATTTGCTTACAACAGCAAACTACGACGAGGGAAGAGTTAAGCGCTAAACAAATTTGAAAGATCTAACGTACATTTTGAAAGACTCCAAATATATATCTGATTAAAGATGCATCAAGAGTCAGTGCGTAACTTTTAGCATATTTTGTTGTGGATTAAGGCTGCATTTCAAGACACTATCTTTCACTTGTATTGTAAACCAGTTGCGCTATGCTAATGAGCTTTACATTTTGAAGCAACGTTTTGCTGCAGCGGATTTGTCACTATTGCAGTAATTGATAAGCATAGCTTTATACTTCTATAAAAAAAAGCGTACCCCTTACGTTTTCTGTGTAAAGTAATTTATATCTGGTATTGCTCTACAAGTTGTTTTACAAAACAGCGCCGAAACGTTGGGTTAAGGCATCCCAGAATTACCGCATGGGTTGCGACTGTGGCGCACAAGAGAAAGGGTCACCCCTTGCACTCCTTCAGCCAGTCCAGCCGCGTGGTCACGCATGCTCTACTGTCATGATCGCAGGCCGGTCTTTTATAAATGACGAACTGCGACCACTAGATATCATCAGCTATCTGCATTGCCTAGTAGCGTGACCCACGACGCGCACAATACTGCCGAAACAATGGCTTCTGTCCTGTCCAGCACAACTTTCCTGGCTGTGGTCATTGCGGCGTGTTTTGTCATGACGGCTATTGAATGCGGAGGCTATGGAGGAGGCTTCGGCGGAGGCTATGGCGGAGGTCACGGACACTCGACGCACTACCACGTGTCGCACGCCAAGGTTGCGAAGGTCTCGTACGTGAAGACGCCCATTGTGTCGACGCACTACGTGAAGAAGCCCGTCGTCAGCTACGTCTCACATCCCGTCAAATCGGTCTCGTACGTGTCAAAGCCAGTTGTCTCGCTGCACTCCGTGCCGGTTGTCACGAAGACCAGCAGCTACTCGCACGGCTACGGCCATGGATGGTGAAGTCTGGCAGGACGCGAATCGAACTAGATCGATCTCGGCTATGATACGAGCTGTAAATAAATCCACTTATACAAATTCTAACATGCAATTGTTATTAAATTATGATTTGTGTCTTATAATGACATGTTATATAGTAAGAAGCAAAAACATCGTGTTTCTGCGAATTTCTAATTTTCAATACAAGCATATTGAACGAAATATGTCGGGTATGCAGCAGGGCGACCCATTAGGTCCACCATTGTTTTGTCTTGCCATCAAGGAGCTGATAGACTCTCTCGAGTCTCCGCTTAGTGTATGATACTTGGATGACGGCGTGTTAGCTCCTAACCCTGTAACAGTAAATGTATTTTAGAACAATTAAACGCCCACACGTTGAAGTACCTGTTTTCCTTACGTAACATATATTTACCAGAGACAGCTTGCAGACAAACCCTTCTGCCCGTAGCAAAAGGAAGCCTAGGCCTTTCAGACGCTGTCTCGGTCGCTGGTCCCGTGGTGGTCGCATCAATGTCTAGTGCCTGGCGAAGGCCGTCAAAGATATTATATTTCCCAGCTGTCGAACGGCTACGTACAGTGTAGAACGTAGACATTCCTTTATTGTCATCGGCATCAACTCCTATTTTTCTGGGCCACCGTTTTATCCCAGCAACTGGCACTTCGATGACCTTTGATCTCACGTCGTCAGCTCACCCCACTCCCCACGCAAACATATTGTTACAACACTATGAACGTACATTCCAAGGAATGTCTCTTAACACGCACTGAAAACTGGTCCTGGTGGTTCTTAGAGTGATGCAGCTGTGACGAGAAGGTTTCACTTTTAGGTCACCATGGCTTATTCTGCACCCGCAGCTTAGGCCGTAGCACGAGACACGCTGCTCTGATGAGTACCCTGGTCTGTGCGCTAAGGTCTTCCGGCCAGCTTTACGTTCTCGAGCCTGCAGGTTTGTATGCAGACGACTCCCGTTGACCCAACGGAATTATCCTAGCAGCCCTTGAAGGTGGGAGGACACTCATCTGGGATGCTACCGTGACTGACTCTTTAGCACCTTCAGTAGTCAGTCACGGCACATCGGGGACCGAAAAAGTTAACACATATATAGATATATATATATATAGTTGTCAAAGAAATTCGTGGAATCGCGGAAAACAAATTGTGATGTCAAAAGGAACATAGTCGCTCTTTCTGTAGAAAGGAAGTCCATTGATTGAGATTATCTTTTACTCTACCCGAGGACGGTACAGATGGTTTGACAAACCCCAAGAGAATTTGAATTTTTTTTGGAACCCATATAGAAAACAACTCAGAATTTTTACTTTTACATTCACCTCTTCTCCGCCTCACCAGAGAGCAACTAAGCGTTTGGTGGCAAAGCAAATCCTATTATCCAATGCAGTAATGACGGCTTTACCGGAAACGTACCACATGTGCACACAGGACAAGTGGCTCTTCTCTACCCAACATTAGAATTCAGTACAAAGCTCTGACAAAAGCCTCGTTTATTCAATTTTGTCTCAAGCATACATTTGCAGGAAGGGAGTATCCGCAGTTCCCATTTCACACAAAATTAGCTGCTGTAAAGTCCCGTACACGCGACGAGCCAAGCGTAACTTCTAGTAGAGCTGTTGTCGAACCGGGCGCTCGTGGTTCGTGGCACCAGAGATCATTCGTATGAACTTAGTATAGGTTTGACTAAAGATAATCGAGGATCATGTTGTGATAACGTTTGTTATTTACTGCGGAGTGAAGTAAATAGGGTCCAGTGATTCCTTAGAACCAGAAACCGCACCGGACTCTCACATATAGCACATGTAACGGCTCTTCGTGAACAACGTGTGAGCTTTTGGCTGTCGAGATACGACAGTTTTCGTTGATTTGCACTGCCATTCAGACAAAAATGGGCTTCGTCAGAAAATAAACTTTCGGCTACAACGGCGATATTTTTAGATAAACAAGGGCTCTGTGGTATTTCACAAATTGACACATCATATACTGAATCTGTCCTGCGAAGCGTTTGCACAAAGTCATGGATGGTTTTTTACAAGGCTAGTTATCTAGACTGTAAAGTTCACCAGCGTTCCTGTAAAAAGCTTCCATTATAAATAAATAAATCTTTACAACTTGCACGCGCTCCTCCGTTAAGTAACGTGAGTTCGTCTTTCGTGCAACCTGAAGTTGCTTGCAATAGCAAACTATGAAGAGGAAAGAGTTGAGCGCCGAACATTTTTGAATGATCTAACGTCCATTTTGAAAGACTATATATATCTATGTATACGGTCAAAGGTGTATCGTAAATCATCAGTGCGTACGTTTTAGCATATACTACTGTAGATTAAGGCTGTATTTAAGACCCCATATTTCACTCGTATTGTACTTGCTTAGCTTTACACGTTTACTAAAAGAGTGTATCCTTAACATTTTCTGTCTAAAGTAATTTAGATCTAGTATTGCTCTACAATTTGATTTACAAAACAGCCCCGAAACATTGGGTTAAGGCGCCCCAGAATTATCACACGGGTTGCGACTTTCGCGCACAAGAGAAAGGGTTACCCCTTGCACTCCTTCAGGCAGTCCAGCCCCCTTCGCGCGGTCACGCATGCTCTACTGTCATGATCGCAGGCCGGTCTTTTATAAATGACGAACTACGACCACTAGATATCATCAGCTATCTGCAGTGTCTAGTAGCGTGACTCACGACGCGCACAATACTGCCAAGGCAATGGCTTCTGTCCTGTCCATCACAACTTTCCTGGCTGTGGTCATTGCGGCGTGTTTTGTCATGACGGCTGTTGAATGCGGAGGCTATGGAGGAGGCTTCGGCGGAGGCTATGGCGGAGGTCACGGACACTCGACGCACTACCACGTGTCGCACGCCAAGGTTGCGAAGGTCTCGTACGTGAAGACGCCCATTGTGTCGACGCACTACGTGAAGAAGCCCGTCGTCAGCTACGTCTCACATCCCGTCAAATCGGTCTCGTACGTGTCAAAGCCAGTTGTCTCGTTGCACTCCGTGCCGGTTGTCACAAAGACCAGCAGCTACTCGCACGGCTTCGGCCATGGATGGTGAAGTCTGACAGACCGCGAATCGAACTAGATCGATCTCGGCTACGATACGAGCTGTAAATAAATCCACTTATACAAACCCTAACATGCAATTCTTATCAAATTATGATTTGTGTCTTATGTTACATAGTAAGAAGCAAAAACATCGTGTTTCTGCGTATTTCTAATTTTCAATACAAGCGTATTGAACGAAATATGTCGGGTCTGCAGCAGGGCGACCCATTAGGTCCACCATTGTTTTGTCTTGTCATCAAGGAGCTCTCGAGTCTCCGCTTAATGTATGACTCTTGGATGATGGCGTGTTAGCTGGTGAACCTGTAACAGTAAATGTATTTTAGAACAATTATACGCCCACACGTTGAAGTCCCTGTTTTCCTTACGTAACATGAATTTACCAGAGACAGCTTGCAGGCAAACCCTTCTGCCTAGGCCTTCCAGACGCTGTCTCGGTCGCAGGTCCCGTGGTGGTCGCGTCAATGTCTAGTTCCCGATGAAGGTCGTCAAATATATAAAATTCCCTAGCTGTCGAACGGCTACGTATTGTGCTAGATGATTACAAGGAATGTCTCTTAGCACACACCGGAACACCCCCTCCTGAGGACATGATTTTCCAGGCAAGCTAGTTGAAGAATATACAACTAGCCGATCTTTTTGATTCAGCAGAAGACGAGGTGGACAAAGCACGCCTTCGAGCAGTTTCATCTAGTGGTGCTGGTGGCTCTTAGAGGACATTGTCGTCAGGATATGCGTTGGTCTTCCCCTTGGAATCCTACTAGCCGAGAAACATGAGTGCAGCTGTGGCGAGAAGGTTTCACTTTTAGGTCACCATGGCTTAGTCTGCACCCGCAGCTTAGGCCGTAGAACGAGACACGCTGCCTCTAATTGTACCCTGGTCCGTGCTCTAAGCTCTCCTGGTCAGCTTTGCGTTCTCGAACCTGCAGGTTTGTATGCAGACGACTCCTGTTGACGTAACGGAATAACTCTAACAGCCTTTTAGGGTGGGAGGACACTCGTCTGGAATGCTACTGTGACTGACTCTTTTGCACCTTCAGTAGTCTGTCACGGCACATCGAGTGCCGAAAAAGTTTAAACATATATATATATATATATATATATATATATATATATATATATATATATATTTATAAAGCTATAGTTGTCAAAGAAATTCGTGCAAACGCGGAAAACGAATTGTGATGTAGAAAGGAAGTCCATTAATAGAGTACATTTTGCATCCCAGAAGCATTTTGCACTCCCGTTCTGGAGCCAAGTGGTGGATCCAGCTTTTTCGGCGGCTACGAAATCGCCTAAAAACCTGGGATTTTGTCTCAAAAACTTCAAACTGCTACCTCAATTTGACAGGAGTGTCAGTTTTTTAAAGGGTTAGCTTGCACGGTAGCCACCTTGCTTTAATGTTTTCCATGCATAAATTCTGACGCAATATTTAATGCACTGTATCAAAGTTTACGCCCATATCTTCCGCTATTTTGCGCACATTCAGTCGGCGCTTAGTCATCACGAATTTGTAGGCTCCCAAGCACTGTTTCCTCATCCTGTGTTTGGCCTTTCAGAATATAGCGCATATTCGGTGCCCATACTACCTCTTTTAAATGACGCAATTCATGTGGTAATGATGCTGTATGCCGGCGTATTTCTCCCTTAAATTGTATTTGTTTTGGCCTTTATTTCCGTTGTAGTTGAGCTTTTAAAAACAATTTAATCACAGTGCGACGCTCGTTCTGCTCCACTGTCACTGGAAGGCCTGGCATGTTGCAGTGTCCCGACCTGCTACAAACGCAGTTCAAAACCAATCCATATTATACGGATTTTGTTTACTTCCGAAGAACGGCTCTCTCCGGCGCTCTAGTCAGCATGAGTATTTTGAAATTGTAGATGCTACGAACGTTTTGATTCTTCTAGTATTTAGAGGTAAAAGGTGCGCTCAATTCTGTCCCCAGCAAGCTTAGGATCTGCTGGCCCACATTTTGTAGTTCAAATTGTCACGCAGCAGTCCAGCAGCCTATTAGGGTACCTCTTCACTGTATCGTGAAGACACTGTCGTAGAAATCTGTGCCGATCGCTTGGTTCCGTCTTAGGCGTTTAAAGTTAGCTCTGATGTTCCACCAACGACGCAACACGCTCTTATTTGGGTGGACGTTTTCCATGGGTTGACTCTGGGAACTGCCTTCGCGATCGGGCCAGAATTTGATCTTTGTCTGCTAACGCTCTCGTGGAAGGCGCATTTTGCAGGTTACCAAACGATCCAATAACGAAACTTGACTGTGGAAGAAGTGCAGCCGCGCATGCGCTCCCGTTTGTTAGTGCCACTCAGTTTATAAGGAACCCACTTACAGAGCTTAGCGCTTGTCGAGCCCGGTGGCGTAGTGCATTCGCGTGCGCCTCGCGACCCAAGGAGACAAATAGGTGCACGGGTTCAGGCACCACCTTTGTCCGTCTGAGGTCCTTCTTACGAAGCAATGCGAAAGCAGTCCCGTGGACGTTAAATGTTGGCTGAGAGTCAGTCCGAAGAAGATTTTAGAGCTTCTTGAGCCTCCTGACAATGGTTGCTTGACCAACCATAATTTCGTCCGTGATTTTTCGAGTGGTAACCGTTGGATTTTGTTGTACGATGAAGCACAGGACGTCCTCTTCCAGGGAAAAGAGTAAGCCGAGCCATGGTGCACCGTGCAGGATAAAATCTCAAGACAGAACTTGGCAAGCAATTTGTCGGCAGATCAATTTATTGATTGAGATTATCTTTTACTTTACCCGAAGACGGTAGAGATGGTTTGACAAACCCCAAGAGAATTTGAATCTTTTTCGGAACCCGTACAGCAACAACTTAGAACTTTCAATTTTACTTTCACCTCTTCTCCCCTCATCGGAAGACAACTAAGCGTTTGGTGGCAAAGCAAATCCTATTATCCAGTGCAGTAATAGCCGCCTTACCAGAAACGTACTACATGTGCATACAGTACAAGTGACTTTCCTCTACCTGACATTAGAATTCAGTACGAAACTCTGACAAATGCCTCGTTCATTCAAGTTTGTCTCAAGCATACGTTTGCAGGGAAGGAGTATCCACAGTTTTCATTTCACACAAAATTTACTGCTGTAAAGTCCCGTACACGCAACGAGCCAAGCGTAACTGCTTGTTGTCGAGCCGGGCGTTCGTGCTTTATGGCACCAGAGATCATTCGTACGAACTTAGTTTAGGTTTGGCTAAAGATAATTGAGGATCATGCTGCAAGACATGTTGCGATGTTTGCTATTCACTGCGGAGTGAAATAAATAGGGTCCAATAATTCCTTAAGACTAGAGGCCGCACCGGACTTTTACATATGGTACATGCAACGGCTCTTCGTGGATAACGTGGGAGCTTTCGGTTGTCCAGATACGACAGTTTTAGTTGGTTCACACTGCCATTTAGACAAAAAAGGGCCTCGTCAGAAACTATAGTTTACTTTACAAACTTGGCCCCACGGTGTATCATCCCTTACCTAGTTGGCAAAGTTTAGCCGCTACAGAAGGTCCTTTGGCTTTATTTCATGCGTCAGCTGAATTACATAAGTATATCGCTAGATCTAACCTCAATATACGATTGAGGTGTACGAATGACCCACTTTTTGAACACGTCTCTAAACTTATGTTTCTACACTGTCGGCTACAGCGGCAATATTTTCCGATAATCCAGCGCTCGGTGGTCATTCGCAAGTCAACAAATCATATACTGAATCATATACTGTAGATTAAGACTGTATTTTAGTACACTATCTTTCACTCGTATTGTAAACCAGTTCCGCTACGCTAATGAGCTTTACATTTTTAAGCAAAGTTCTGCTGTAGCGGATTCGTCACTATTGCAGTAATTGATAAGCATAGCTTTATACTTTTATAAAAAGAGCTACGTACAGTGTCGAACGTAGACATTCCTTTATTGTCATCGGCATCAACTCCTATTTTTCTGGGCCACCGTTTTATCCCAGCCTTCTGCATCTTGCAACTGGCACTTCGATGACCTTTGATCTCACGTCGTCAGCTCACCCCACTCCCCACGCAAACATATTGTTACAACACTATGAACGTACATTCCAAGGAATGTCTCTTAACACGCACTGAAAACTGGTCCTGGTGGTTCTTAGAGTGATGCAGCTGTGACGAGAAGGTTTCACTTTTAGGTCACCATGGCCTATTCTGCACCCGCAGCTTAGGCCGTAGCACGAGACACGCTGCTCTGATGAGTACCCTGGTCTGTGCGCTAAGGTCTTCCGGCCAGCTTTACGTTCTCGAGCCTGCAGGTTTGTATGCAGACGACTCCCGTTGACCCAACGGAATTATCCTAGCAGCCCTTGAAGGTGGGAGGACACTCATCTGGGATGCTACCGTGACTGACTCTTTAGCACCTTCAGTAGTCAGTCACGGCACATCGGGGACCGAAAAAGTTAACACATATATATATATATATATATATATATATATATAGTTGTCAAAGAAATTCGTGGAATCGCGAAAAACAAATTGTGATGTCAAAAGGAACATAGTCGCTCTTTCTGTAGAAAGGAAGTCCATTGATTGAGATTATCTTTTACTCTACCAGAGGACGGTACAGATGGTTTGACAAACCCTAAGAGAATTTGAATTTTTTTTGAACCCATATAGAAAACAACTCAGAATTTTCACTTTTACATTCACCTCTTCTCCGCCTCACCAGAGAGCAACTAAGCGTTTGGTGGCAAAGCAAATCCTATTATCCAATGCAGTAATGACGGCTTTACCGGAAACGTACCACATGTGCACACAGGACAAGTGGCTCTTCTCTACCTAACATTAGAATTCAGTACAAAGCTCTGACAAAAGCCTCGTATATTCAATTTTGTCTCAAGCATACATTTGCAGGAAGGGAGTATCCGCAGTTCCCATTTCACACAAAATTAGCTGCTGTAAAGTCCCGTACACGCGACGAGCCAAGCGTAACTTCTAGTAGAGCTGTTGTCGAACCGGGCGCTCGTGGTTCGTGGCACCAGAGATCATTTGTATGAACTTAGTATAGGTTTGACTAAAGATAATCGAGGATCATGTTGTGATAACGTTTGTTATTTACTGCGGAGTGAAGTAAATAGGGTCCAATGATTCCTTAGAACCAGAAACCGCACCGGACTCTCACATATAGCACATGTAACGGCTCTTCGTGAGCAACGTGTGAGCTTTTGGCTGTCGAGATACGACAGTTTTCGTTGATTTGCACTGCCATTCAGACAAAAATGGGCTTCGTCAGAAAATAAACTTTCGGCTACAACGGCGATATTTTTAGATAAACAAGGGCTCTGTGGTATTTCACAAATTGACACATCATATACTGAATCTGTCCTGCGAAGCGTTTGCACAAAGTCATGGATGGTTTTTTACAAGGCTAGTTATCTAGACTGTAAAGTTCACCAGCGTTCCTGTAAAAAGCTTCCATTATAAATAAATAAATCTTTACAACTTGCACGCGCTCCTCCGTTAAGTAACGTGAGTTCGTCTTTCGTACAACCTGAAGTTGCTTGCAATAGCAAACTATGAAGAGGAAAGAGTTGAGCGCCGAACATTTTTGAATGATCTAACGTCCATTTTGAAAGACTATATATATCTATGTATACGGTCAAAGGTGTATCGTAAATCATCAGTGCGTACGTTTTAGCATATACTACTGTAGATTAAGGCTGTATTTAAGACCCCATATTTCACTCGTATTGTACTTGCTTAGCTTTACACGTTTACTAAAAGAGTGTATCCTTAACATTTTCTGTCTAAAGTAATTTAGATCTAGTATTGCTCTACAATTTGATTTACAAAACAGCCCCGAAACATTGGGTTAAGGCGCCCCAGAATTATCACACGGGTTGCGACTTTCGCGCACAAGAGAAAGGGTTACCCCTTGCACTCCTTCAGGCAGTCCAGCCCCCTTCGCGCGGTCACGCATGCTCTACTGTCATGATCGCAGGCCGGTCTTTTATAAATGACGAACTATGACCACTAGATATCATCAGCTATCTGCAGTGTCTAGTAGCGTGACCCACGACGCGCACAATACTGCCAAGGCAATGGCTTCTGTCCTGTCCATCACAACTTTCCTGGCTGTGGTCATTGCGGCGTGTTTTGTCATGACGGCTGTTGAATGCGGAGGCTATGGAGGAGGCTTCGGCGGAGGCTATGGCGGAGGTCACGGACACTCGACGCACTACCACGTGTCGCACGCCAAGGTTGCGAAGGTCTCGTACGTGAAGACGCCCATTGTGTCGACGCACTACGTGAAGAAGCCCGTCGTCAGCTACGTCTCACATCCCGTCAAATCGGTCTCGTACGTGTCAAAGCCAGTTGTCTCGTTGCACTCCGTGCCGGTTGTCACAAAGACCAGCAGCTACTCGCACGGCTACGGCCATGGATGGTGAAGTCTGACAGACCGCGAATCGAACTAGATCGATCTCGGCTACGATACGAGCTGTAAATAAATCCACTTATACAAACCCTAACATGCAATTGTTATCAAATTATGATTTGTGTCTTATGTTACATAGCAAAAACATCGTGTTTCTGCGTATTTCTAATTTTCAATACAAGCGTATTGAACGAAATATGTCGGGTCTGCAGCAGGGCGACCCATTAGGTCCACCATTGTTTTGTCTTGTCATCAAGGAGCTCTCGAGTCTCCGCTTAATGTATGACTCTTGGATGATGGCGTGTTAGCTGGTGAACCTGTAACAGTAAATGTATTTTAGAACAATTAAACGCCCACACGTTGAAGTCCCTGTTTTCCTTACGTAACATGAATTTACCAGAGACAGCTTGTAGGCAAACCCTTCTGCCTAGGCCTTCCAGACGCTGTCTCGGTCGCAGGTCCCGTGGTGGTCACGTCAATATCTAGTTCCCGATGAAGATCGTCAAATATATGAAATTCCCTAGCTGTCGAACGGCTACGTATTGTGCTAGATGATTACAAGAAATGTCTCTTAGCACACACCGGAACACCCCCTCCTGAGGACATGATTTTCCAGGCAAGCTAGTTGAAGAATATACAACTAGCCGATCTTTTTGATTCAGCAGAAGACGAGGTGGACAAAGCACGCCTTCGAGCAGTTTCATCTAGTGGTGCTGGTGGCTCTTAGAGGACATTGTCGTCAGGATATGCGTTGGTCTTCCCCTTGGAATCCTACTAGCCGAGAAACATGAGTGCAGCTGTGGCGAGAAGGTTTCACTTTTAGGTCACCATGGCTTAGTCTGCACCCGCAGCTTAGGCCGTAGGACGAGACACGCTGCCTCTAATTGTACCCTGGTCCGTGCTCTAAGCTCTCCTGGTCAGCTTTGCGTTCTCGAACCTGCAGGTTTGTATGCAGACGACTCCTGTTGACTTAACGGAATGACTCTAACAGCCTTTTAGGGTGGGAGGACACTCGTCTGGAATGCTACTGTGACTGACTCTTTTGCACCTTCAGTAGTCTGTCACGGCACATCGGGTGCCGAAAAAGGTCAAACATATATATATATATATATTTATAAAGCTAAAGTTGTCAAAGAAATTCGTGCAAACGCGGAAAACAAATTGTGATGTAGAAAGGAAGTCCATTAATAGAGTACATTTTGCATCCCAGAAGCATGTTGCACTCCCGTTGTGGAGCTAAGTGGTGGATCCAGCTTTTTCGGCGGCTACGAAATCGCCTAAAAACTTGGGATTTTGTCTCAAAAACTTCAAACTGCTACCTCAATTTGACAGGAGTGTCAGTTTTTTAAAGGGTTAGCTTGCACGGTAGCCACCTTGCTTTAATGTTTTCCATGCATAAATTCTGACGCAATATTTAATGCACTGTATCAAAGTTTACGCCCATATCTTCCGCTATTTTGCGCACATTCAGTCGGCGCTTAGTCATCACGAATTTGTAGGCTCCCAAGCACTGTTTCCTCCTCCTGTGTTTGGCCTTTCAGAATATAGCGCATATTCGGTGCCCATACTACCTCTTTTAAATGACGCAATTCATGTGGTAATGATGCTGTATGCCGGTGTATTTCTCCCTTAAATTGTATTTGTTTTGGCCTTTATTTCCGTTGTAGTTGAGCTTTTAAAAACAATTTAATCACAGTGCGACGCTCGTTCTGCTCCACTGTCACTGGAAGGCCTGGCATGTTGCAGTGTCCCGACCTGCTACAAACGCAGTTCAAAACCAATCCATATTATACGGATTTTGTTTACTTCCGAAGAACGGCTCTCTCCGGCGCTCTAGTCAGCATAAGTATTTTGAAATTGTAGATGCTACGAACGTTTTGATTCTCCTAGTATTTAGAGGTAAAAGGTGCGCTCAATTCTGTCCCCAGCAAGCTTAGGATCTGCTGGCCCACATTTTGTAGTTCAAATTGTCACGCAGCAGTCCAGCAGCCTATTAGGGTACCTCTTCATTGTATCGTGAAGACACTGTGCTAGAAATCTGCGTCAATCGCTTGGTTCCGCCTTAGGCGTTTAAAGTTAGCTCTGATGTTCCACCAACGACACAACACGCCCTTATTTGGGTGGACGTTTTCCATGGGTTGACTCTGGGAACTGCCTGCGCGATCGGGCCAGAATTTGATCTTTGTCTGCTAACGCTCTCGTGGAAGGCGCATTTTGCAGGTTACCAAACGATCCAATAACGAAACTTGACTATGGAAGAAGTGCAGCCGCGCATGCGCTCCTATTTGTTAGCGCCACTCAGTTTATAAGTAACCCACTTACAGAGCTTAGCCCTTGTCGAGCCCGGTGGCGTGGTACTTTCGCGTGCGCCTCGCGTCCCGAGGAGACACATAGGTGCACGGGTTCAGGCACCACCTTTGTCCGTCTGAGGTCCTTCTTACGAAGCAATGCGAAAGCAGTCCCGTGGACGTTAAATGTTGGCTGAGAGTCAGTCCGAAGAAGATTTTAGAGCTTCTTGAGCCTCCTGACAATGGTTGCTTGACCAACCATAATTTCGCCCGTGATTTTTCGAGTGGTAACCGTTGGATTTTGTTGTACGATGAAGCACAGGACGTCCTCTTCCAGGGAAAAGAGTAAGCCGAACCATGGTGCACCGTGCAGAATAAAATCTCAAGACAGAACTTGGCAAGCAATTTGTCGGCAGATCAATTTATTGATTGAGATTATCTTTTACTTTACCCGAAGACGGTAGAGATGGTTTGACAAACCCCAAGAGAATTTGAATCTTTTTCGGAACCCGTACAGCAACAACTTAGAACTTTCAATTTTACTTTCACCTCTTCTCCCCTCATCGGAAGACAACTAAGCGTTTGGTGGCAAAGCAAATCCTATTATCCAGTGCAGTAATAGCCGCCTTACCAGAAACGTACTATATGTGCATACAGTACAAGTGACTTTCCTCTACCTGACATTAGAATTCAGTACGAAACTCTGACAAAAGCCTCGTTCATTCAAGTTTGTCTCAAGCATACGTTTGCAGGGAAGGAGTATCCACAGTTTTCATTTCACACAAAATTTACTGCTTTAGGTTTGGCTAAAGATAATTGAGGATCATGCTGCAAGACATGTTGCGATGTTTGCTATTCACTGCGGAGTGAAATAAATAGGGTCCAATGATTCCTTAAGACTAGAGGCCGCACCGCACTTTTGCATATGGTACATGCAACGGCTCTTCGTGGATAACGTGGGAGCTTTCGGTTGTCCAGATACGACAGTTTTAGTTGGTTCACACTGCAATTTAGACAAAAAAGGGCCTCGTCAGAAACTATAGTTTACTTTACAAACTTGGCCCCACGGTGTATCATCCCTTACCTTGTTGGCAAAGTTTAGCCGCTACAGATGGTCCTTTGGCTTGATTTCATGCGTCAGCTGAATTACATAAGTATATCGCTAGATCTAATCTCAAAATACGATTGAGGTGTACGAATGACCCACTTTTTGAACACGTCTCTAAACTAATGTTTCTACACTGTCGGCTACAGCGGCAATATTTTCCGATAATCAAGCGCTCGGTGGTTATTCGCAAGTCAACAAATCATATACTGAATCATATACTGTAGATTAAGACTGTATTTTAGTACACTATCTTTCACTCGTATTGTAAACCAGTTCCGCTAGGCTAATGAGCTTTACATTTTTAAGCAAAGTTCTGCTGTAGCGGATTCGTCACTATTGCAGTAATTGATAAGCATAGCTTCATACTTTTATAAAAAGAGCTTACCCTTTACGTTTTCTGTGTAAAGTAATTTATATCTGGTATTGCTCTACAATTTGATTTACAAAAAAGCCTCGAAACGTTGGGTTAAGTCATCCCAGAATTACCGCACGGGTTGCGACTTTTGCGCACAAAAGAAAGGGTCACCGCTTTGTACACCTTTAGCCAGTCCAGCTCCCTTCGCACGGTCACGCATGCTCTACTGTCATGATCGCAGGCCGGTCTTTTATAAATGACGAACTGCGACCACTAGATGTCATCAGTCATCTAGCATTGTCTAGTAGCGTAATCCACGGCGCGCACAATACTGCCGAGACAATGGCTTCTGTCCTGTCCAGCACAACTTTCCTGGCTGTGGTCATTGCGGCGTGTTTTGTCATGACGGCTATTGAATGCGGAGGCTATGGAGGAGGCTTCGGCGGAGGCTATGGCGGAGGTCACGGACACTCGACGCACTATCACGTGTCGCACGCCAAGGTTGCCAAGGTCTCGTACGTGAAGACACCCATTGTGTCGACGCACTACGTGAAGAAGCCCGTCGTCAGCTACGTCTCACATCCCGTCAAATCGGTCTCGTACGTGTCAAAGCCAGTTGTGTCTCTGCACTCCGTGCCGGTTGTCACGAAGACCAGCAGCTACTCGCACGGCTACGGCCATGGATGGTGAAGTCTGGCAGGCCGCGAATCGAACTAGGTAGATCTCGGCTATGATACGAGTGTAATGTAAATAAATCCGCTATTACAACACCTGGCACGTTCGCAATGGTTGTCAACATATTAACCGTGTGTTATAATGGCGTGCTTTATAGTAGTGAGATGCAAAGCTTTGTATTCCTGCGTACTGCTGTCGTTCCGAATAAGATCCATAAGAGTTACACTTCTAGCAAAATCCAATAGCTGAAGCGGAACTTCTACGCTGCTTGACAGCGCCGCCCTCATGACTTATGGCAGCTGTACTGGCGCACATAGAAGCACTGCTTTTGTTATGCTCAAAAAGTGAAACCCAGATATTTCAGTGAGTGTGTAATCACGGTTGCACGCTTGAAAGCTTGTCAGTAATAATCAAAGCATGCACCTGTTATCCGACGATTCTAGATTAAGGTCGATCAACACCCGACTTTGGCGTCGATTTTTCACCACAACACCCAGCAGCGAGAATACGGTGATGGAGCGAAATCAACTTATTGAAGAACTCTAATGCGCGACACATTTTTCGATATGCTGGTCGCCGTTTAACACTGCAGTCTGGAGTGACTCCACTTACTACTTGGCAAACACACAATCACAGAGAATTCCGACAAAGCGGCAGCTATAAAAGATTATTTTGAAGGCGTATGTGTTCAGCCGTCTGGAACTCCCAACACATTTAATCAGATCCCGACCGTTTTCAGAAATAATACTATTTTTAACAATGAGAAGGTTATAATGCACCTCAATAGCCTTAAGAGAGAGTGCTTGCAGACTCCCGACAATCTTCCCCCCATTGTATTCAAACAGCTCCCTGACAACTTGGCTGAACCGTTATCCCAGATATTTACTCGTTCTTTTGAAAATGGTGAAGTAATCTAAATTCTCAAAAAGAAAACAGTCAAAACAATAGAAAGCGACCAGGGTTACCCCCAGTCGCCGACTAACCGGAGCACCTGCTAATACCAAAACATAACGAAAACCTCGCTTTATTACACAACAGCCTTATACACGCTGTCCAACTTTATATGAAAAACTCCTGGGCTATTTTAAGCAACTTGTCGAGCTCCAGAAAGAATATTCGCTGAAGCTCTCGACGAACAGTTTACTCTAGACGAAGTCAATACTGCACTTGCTCGTCTACGGAAACAAGACATTCGAGTCGGATCTTGTGAGGACTGAACATCTTCTGCTTAGACTCTCTTTATGCCCATACGGCAGTACTTTTTCAACAGGTGCTTCTTTGAGGACACTCTACCAGCCAAGTGGCACGAATGCTTTCCTAAGGTAAGCCTAAAAGAAGAAAGAAGACCCATCTGACCCTTTCGCGTGGCGGTCGGTACAAAGAAGGAGCTGTGTCTACAAACTACTCTCAAACACATTCACAAACACGAGGCACCTCACGGATTTCCTTTCTGCAGTGCCGTTCCTTCCAGAGGAGCGACATGAGCTTTGGAAATAGGCGCCTTACCATCTCAGCCTGTGAAGTACTTCTTGACCAAATTGCAATTATTGGCAATCGTTCAACTGGAAAACAAACGTCCTAAATTCGCGTTTTTACACTTATTCGGAATCTAGCTCAGCGACATTGCTTAACGATCTGCCACGCGTCAGAAAAAAGCATATGACTTGCTAATATTCACTAGAATTCGTACTGACCTGCAGGCAGCGCTTCACACGCTTGATGAATGTTTCTTGCAGGATGGCCTCACCGACTGCATTGAATTCGTGTCGCTCTCTCAGCTCCAGTGAGAACACTCTTAAACCGTTTTTACTATGTGTGTCATACGTACATTGTGTTCATATTTCCATACCCAAACATAGCGTATTTTAATAAGTATTCCGTATTCTGTAGAGACAAGAAAATAAGAGTCGAAGTAGAATGCAACTAGAGTAGAAAGTTTAGTATTTCAGAGAGGATGATTCTTCAAATAAATATGTAATAAGACGGTAGCGTTAAGAGATGTCGATGTCCAATCCGTGGATTGAGAACGATCTGCTGCTGACTTAGCTTTGGAGCTGCATTGCAGCCCGACTTTGCGGATCAGCTTTTTGGTCCCCCAGGAACGCGAAAAGGCAGAATTCGTAGAGATACCCAATTGAGTATTTCCCCAGCTGGCCACCGACCATAGAAGGGGCTAGGGAGTCGGTTACGGTTGCACTCCAAACCAGCATTTTGCCTCGCTCGAAGGTTGTAATCCCGTTTGGACGCCTGCCGTCTTTCGCGCAGAGGCTTGAAGGTTCAAGAATGCAAGGACGACTGCATGACCTAAGGGCTCTGCTGAAGGTCTTATTAATAGCAGTATTTTAGGGCGTCGTCCTGCGCTGATGATACACGATAGGCCGTGATGTCCAGCTTTCTCGACGGGATGACCACATTAACACCGATAAGGGCTAACTAAGTTTGCCCCTAGTCGTAGTCCTACTGGTATGCGAATCGTCTCGTCATCAAGCAGAGTACCTATGGGGGACTGAGATGCGCGTGTAACCAGGCGCCTGAATCCTTGGCGGACACGGCGCTTAGGCGGGGTCTGGTTGTGCGTCGATAACTTCATTGACAAGACGTCGTTGTACCTTATCGTGTAAAGGGGCACTCCAGTCACGTTAAGATAGTACGTTACCAGGATTGCTCCGCATCGGACCTAAAAGTTCTCCTGAAGGGGGACTAAGCGACTTCTAAACTGACCGACTCCAGTTGTATCCGAAAGATGGATTGCCCTGTTTTCTGCGCCTAGCATAAATAAGACTATGGGAGGCCCGGCCAGGGTCAGTAAATTTGAGACACTGAGGCCCTCTTTTAGGGACGAGTTGTAATGCCTGTTGCCGTGTGCTAGATGAAAGAGATGTGTTCAGCAGAGACTTGAAGGTTAACAGTGCCAACTCGTTGAGCGCTTGCAAATTTTCGGCTCGGTTAGATAGGTCGGCCCCTATCTTTGAGTCTTGAGGGCGAGAAAGAAGATCCAGGTAAGAAGAGTCCCCGATGAGCTTTTAGAGGAGGAAGACGAGTGGCGGAATTTTTTTCGATATCTTATCTGATTTTTTTATTTTTTTTACAATTATTTGTACTGGCAATCGCTGGTTTACAAAAAATGAGTCTTCGGCGCAAATCGGCACCACCATTAAGCAGCGTATCTGCATCGAAACCTAATGTTTTTACGTTTCCACCCCTACGGCACATCAGAAACCGAAAAAGTTAAAACTGATATATATATATATGTATATATATATACATATATATGTGTATAATTAACGACAGCTCAGAACTGTGCAGATCGATTTGCTTTTGGCACTAACGTGAACATTATTGCCAACGAATTTGCCAAAAGTAGACTGGGTTTGTCTTTTTGTTGATCTATAAGAAGGAAAAGCAAAGTACGTTTCATTGTCACGATAAAATCTATAGGGCGATCGCTTTAAATTTAAGTATATTAAATTTAAGTCACGCGCCTTCGCGCTTGGGAATACACCTGAGACGCCACGCCAGAGGCTCTGATGGCCCACGTTTCGTAGTTCAACTTGTCACTCACCAGTCCAGCAGCATACTGGGGTACCCTTCACTGTATCGTAAACGCCCCCTTTCCAGTCCTGATAGTGGTCATTGCACACACCCGTTAGCTACTGTAAGCCCCGCGTATACGCGACAAGGCAAGCGCAGCTGCTGGTGACGTACTGCGAGCCAGACGCTCGTACGTCAAGGCAACATCGCGTTTATACACTGGGAAAAGAACGGTAATGTTCCCCGGCTAGAGATGTTATCCATGATGACGATGGTTTATTTTGTTGAGTTGTGCGATAAGCGATATTTGGGATTAATCCCAAAAAGTGCGTACTAGCTTGAAGGGAGCCGTTTCTTCGCCAGGAAAGTTGCTAACATCAGCAGCATGTGCCTCTAGCGTCACACGATCTCCGACTGAACTCGTGTTGGTTTTTTTTAGTAAAAAGGCCGCGATTAGCAATGTTGGCACTGTTCGGCTGGTACTGCTCAGTAGCGAGTGGTCACGCATAAAGATATCCACTGCCGTTATATAAACCAGAACTTTTTAGTTTTACTTTGTTACCAAAGCGTTGTGATATAGGCGAATAATCGTGTCGACTTGAATTTTCGTGACTTCGTCCGTTCGTCAGAACGGTGTTTGTTTCTTTCTAGGTAGATGTTCGATATTGTCCAATTAAAGTCAGTCCTCAAAATATTTACACATTGAATGCCTTAAGGATCGATTTGAGATTGGGGCGAGAATCCACCCAATAACCTTATGATTGTTTTTGTCTAAAGCAAAGCTACGCATTTGCAACACAATACGAGTTTATTTAATCATAAATATAGTCCCCCCCCCTATTTTGACGACATCTTGATCAACCAGCTTTCGATCACTCGTCTGTAGAAGTGTCGTTTCCTAGCGACGAAGAAGTGTAGAACCTCGTTTTAGACATCTTCGAGAGAATTTTTCCAGTCAAATAGTTTCGTAGAGACCGGATTGAGTGATTATTTAATGGTGGAAGATCCGGTAGGTATGGTGGGTGCTTCATAATTGCCAGCCCAGCTCGCATATTTTTTGAACCTGCATGGGGTCGGGTTTTGTCTAGGAGAAATATGACCCCGTTCTTGTTCACAAGTTGAGAACGCGTTTGGGTTATTTTTCCTGCTTCCTGCGTACATTCTCGTAAATGAACAATTTTGCTTGACGGTGGCGATTGAGGAGAAAAGTGCAGACACGCACGCGATCCAATGTTAGTGCTACTCAGTTTGTACCCCACTTACAGAGCTGCTAAGTTATCCCAAGCTCTTTAAGCGTCCTGACAATGGCTGCTTGGTCAACTTCAACTTCTTCCCCGAGCTCTCGAATAACCGTTAGACTTGCTGTATCTTTTAGCGCACAGAACATCAACTCAAAGCAAAGAAAGTCGACCGCACCTTGGTTCATCGCCCAGGTTAAAGTTTCTACCTCGGAACCTGGTAAACCATTTTTGGCAGACCGTTTTGTTGATTAAACCGCCCTTCCAATGATAGTGGAGATGTTTCGACGGGCTAGATAAGCGTTTGAGTCGTTCCAGAACTCGCAATAAAACGCTCCGAATATGCACCTTTACATTCGCCATTTTCCCGTCTTAACAGAAGTTAGTTGAACTAAGCTGTCGGCGCCAAAGCGGAGCCTAATGGCCAATGCAGTAATGGCTGCTCTATCAGAAACGTATCATTCTTTCCCATGTTGATGTTGTCTATGCGCTGTCTCTGCAAGGCGAAACGACTGGATACTCTATATATATATATATATATATATATATATATATATAAATACGCCGTGAGTCAGTGCACACGTTTTAGCATATCTCACCGTGGATAAAGGCTGTATTCCAAGACGTATCTTTTACCCGTGTTGTAAAAGTGTTTCGCCATGCTAATTAATTTAATGTTTTTAAGCAATGTTTTGCTGTCGTTCGTCACGATTACAGTTATAAATATTAGTATATTTATTATCATAGCTTTTTAAGCTTATTAATTTATGTACCCCTTTGTCACTATGTCTGTCCTAGTGTAATTTATATCTAGTATTGCTCTACGGTTTGATTTAGAAAACTGGCCCGAAACATTTTTGGCCGTTCCCTTTCGGGTCGAGGCATCCCAGAATTTCTGCACAAACTTTTTTTCGCGCACAAGAGAAAGGGTCGCCGTTTTGCACTCTTTCAGTCAGTTCAGCTCCGTTTGCGCAGCCACACGTGCTCTACTGCCAAGATCGCAGACGGTCCTTTATAAACGAAGAACTGCGATCACTAGATATCACCAGCTATTTGCACCGTCTAGTGACGTGATCCACGACGCGCACAATACTGCCTAGACAATGGCTTCTGTACTGTCCAGCACACCTTTCCTGGCTGTGGTCATCGCGGCGTGTCTTGTCATGTCGGCTGTTGAATGCGGAGGCTATGGCGGAGGCTATGGAGGAGGCTTCGGTGGAGGTTACGGAGGTCACGGACACTCGACGCACTACCACGTGTCGCACGCCAAGGTTGCGAAGGTCTCGTACGTGAAGACGCCCATTGTGTCGACGCACTACGTGAAGAAGCCCGTCGTCAGCTACGTCTCACATCCCGTCAAATCGGTCTCGTACGTGTCAAAGCCCGTTGTCTCTCTGCACTCCGTGCCGGTTGTCACGAAGACCAGCAGCTACTCGCACGGCTACGGCCATGGATGGTGAAGTCTGACAGACCGCGAATCGAACTAGATCGACCTCGGCTACGATACAAGCTGTAAATAAATCCACTTATACAAACGTTAACACGTGTTCGTTGTCAAATTATTATCTGTGCCCTAATGTGGCATGATATATATAGAGAGGAACAAAACGTATTTCTGTGTACTACCAGTTATTTATGATGGCGTATGTATGCGTTAGCCAGGTGTGTTTAGTGTATGGTGTAGGCTTATAGTACATATATATATATATATATAGGGTGAAACCCGTACACCATGTAGCGAGAACAGGTGTGCCTATAGCTAAGGCCATCTTCAGCCCACAGATTATCTTGGCACTTTGCACGTATATATATATATATATATATATATATATATATATATATAGGCATGTGTGCTCAAATATCTCCTCAGCAAGCTTTCTCTCTGCTGTCCGAAAGGTGTTTCGAAGTTCAACTTGTCACTCAGCAGTCCAGCAGCCTCTTATGGTGCGTCTTCACTGCATCGTGGACGCCTGTGCCAGTGCTGATGTCACAAACATTACCATAGACAAGAAGCTGCTGTAACAGTATGGCGTAAACTGTGATTGACAAAGGAAGGGAGATCAAACTTTCAATCAATCATAGCGCCGATCAGCAGCAAAATCTTGTCGCCGAGACAAACAACGCAAGATACCAGATGGTATGGCTAATCTCTTTGGCCGACAGATGTCGTGTTCACATAGGACAAGTAACTATTCTCTACCTGACATTGATATTCTGTTCAAAGCTCTTATTACTACCGATTGAGACCGCGGCTCAATAAACCTCCGTGTCTAAGCCCCACCGTGGCTCCCTGGCACAGGAGAAAAAGTGCTAACATTTAAAGTACCACGACGCAGTCAGCGAGCATCTGACATGCAAAAAATCCGTCAGCATACTTGGTAGACGTCTGATGTGTGCCCACTCGGTTATAAGTAGGTATCCTACAAAATTTCGATTTTTTACCACTTAAGTAGTTAGCCTGGCCAGTTTAGCCTGGCCTTGATTGCAAGGTATATATATATATATATCGTATTTAAAGGATCAATCTTAGCATACCCTCAATGAATTCGCCAGCTTCAGGTACCTGTCAGTGGCTATATCCACTCTGTTAGCACCAACAGCAAGCTCAACCTCCCGCCCCATGTTTATAATGCTGCTGCTATCAGGTGCACCTATTTAGGGATTTTACTACTTTTGCTAATATATTGAATACATTTGGCAGCACATAACAGCTACTTAATTAGTTGTTACAAACAATTAGTTGACTGCCTGCGCTTGTTTACTGCCTTGAGTTACATAGAGAACCCCAACCTCGGCAATGAGTCAGGTGGTTCCCGATCAACAGACGAGGACTGGCGATAGGGAGGCCAAGCCTTCAACCAGCACGCGCAAGTGAAACGCAGGTGAAGTATAATTGGATTAAGGCATAAACGGCGAGGAGAGGGTAAGGGAGGCTCTTGAATATAAAGGGCTCAACAAACAATGGATAAAGTACTGGGGAATCTGTATACAAAAACAAAGGAAGTCTGATACATGACGGGTACGCCTCAGAGTATGTACAGACAAGGGTGGGCCTCCAGCAGGGATGCTCCCATAGTCCGATCCTGTTCGTGCTCTATATAAACGGACTCAAAAACGAAAAATATATTTCATCAGTGGAGCCAGGCTTAAGGTGTGCTTCCGAGGAATTTTCTGGAAGGCTAATTACAGGAAAGCGCTTCCAATCTCTGTTTAGCAAGCCCGCGACAGTTCAAAAAGCGGCTGGTAGATTGGAGCTAGGCATGCCCAGAAACATGGTTGCATGCAAATTCATTAAAGGCGAGCTGGATTGGTCTAGTTTTAGAGCCAAGCCTCAAACACGATACCTTACAAGATGCTTTGCCAAAATACTTTACACAATACTTTGCCAAGTTACGTTACAAGATACTTTGCCAGAGCCACACCCATAAACAGGTATCAGTAGCCTAGGGCCATTCTCGAAATGATTGGCATAACAGAAGCGAAATCGCGTGCTTTTGTACAGATGAATAAATTGGCAAAATAATATACTTAAAAAGACATCATATCACCTACGACTCAGCCCGCGGGAGCCGGAGACCGCACAGTAAACTCCACAATCGTGAGGCGAGCACGCCAGTTGTAGAGATGGAATTGGCTTACGTCGATGGATACGAAGCCTAGTCTCAGCTATTACCGAAGCCACATCAAGGAGCATGGGGTACAGGACCACTCATTAGTAGTCCTGTACAGAACACCCGAGGCTCGATTCTGCTGGCTTTGTGCCGAGCAGATATAGTGGCGGCGGGGTCTATGAGGTCTAGTAGGTGATACGCCATATCGCTGAGAGTTAACGGCCATGATACTACAATGCCTGTTGGGAGATCCTAGATACCACAACAAAGTAGACACCCTAGGTTCGGGATAATCAGCGTGCACACTTCAACTGGGTTCTTACTCTGGGATACTCCTGGAATAGACAACAAATAATTTTGCGTGAGAAGGATAAATAAATAACCACAACCATGCTTATGAGTATGTTTGAAAACGTTTCGTTTATTTATTTAGAAGATCCACAAGAAAACGAAGCTAAAACGAAAATCTTCAATCAATTTACCATGTATGTGTTGTGAGATTTTTAATATCGTACTATTTAAGTGATTTGTGGTTTAGCATGCCGGTTATGTGTATGTAGTGTCTAACTGCTAACTATGATATGTCCTCTAGAACTGTAAATGTTCAGTGACCAACTAGTAAGCGCGGACAGCAATTACGTGACGCAGCTGCGCATATCGAGGAAGATATTAGTGAAACGTGGTATTCTCTCAAAATATAATTGTAATAATTTAATTGCGATAGTATTTTAAGGATAAGTTTAACTCAAATGGCTTTGAATGAAATTGAAGAATCAACGTCAAATTCACAACGGCGGTTGCAGTATGGCTAAAAAAATCGTGTTTTAGCAACGGGTTGCACTTATCAGGTAAGCCAAAAATAGACCACAACATGCAATTATAGACAGACCGTAGCTGCTACAAATTTCAGCAGCACTAATAAAAGTGTTCTGACCAACGGTCAGTGGGTCGACCCACGTCCGGTGCGATTCTGACCCACGTCTGCGGGGTGGTTCTGGCGTGTCAGAAAATCTCCGTCGCCACGACATTTCTGCCAAAGTCGGGTATCCTAAGCCGACATAGCATAAGAAACAAGCCAGAACACGCAACGCTCGGTTAAAAATAGCATTTCAAACGCCGCCATAAAGCTAGATTAGGCCGTTAGGACGAATGATGATTGTTTGACAGCACGCAATGATATGCGACGGCATTACGATAGTGGCTCTTACTGAAAATAGCCCGTGGCTGTTGCCTAAGCGGAACTACAGAGCGTTCAAGTGTGACATGACAATCTGCCACTGTCCGCAGTGTTCGGCGCGTGCGTGTCGAGGACCGAACCCCCCCCCCCCCTCTCCCAGAAAGACCCCCGACCGCGAGCCAAATCCCGTTTGAGAGCGAGACGCACGTGGTACGAGATGTGTGCCTCGATAAAAGCGGGTAGAGGAAATGTGCCTTGATCAGAAACACTCCAGTCGTTAACGGTCGCCGTGATTGACAGATCGACAGTGTGTGCGTACAGCAGCTTTGGGTGTGCTTTGTGGGTGCACAAGTACTACGTCGTCCCACTCGAGGAGTTCGTCACACCAAACGTAGACGCCTACTGTCGGCTGCTGAAAACCATCGCCATCATGATGGCCTTTATTTGTTGCACCATCAGCCCCACCATCGCCGTCGTCACTGCGGGCATCGAGTGGGGTTCGCCGAGCTATGCTGCCTCGTATTGTTTTGCTGTCGATGCTTGTCGGTGCTCTTCTGCTCGCAGGTGAAGTTCATGCAGGGGGTTACGGAGGAGGCTATGGGTACGGTGGAGGCTTCGGCGGAGGCTATGGCGGAGGTCACGGACACTCGACGCACTACCACGTGTCGCACGCCAAGGTTGCCAAGGTGTCGTACGTGAAGACGCCCATTGTGTCGACGCACTACGTGAAGAAGCCCGTCGTCAGCTACGTCTCGCATCCCGTCAAATCGGTCTCGTACGTGTCAAAGCCCGTTGTCTCGCTGCACTCGGTGCCGGTTGTCACGAAGACGAGCCACTCGTATGGTCACGGCTGGTAGACCGGTGAAAGAACTATCATGGACGACGACAGTTGACGGACTCAGCGCTACATCACTTGCTTGCAACTGCAACTCATTGTAAATCTAGCATTTTTCATGGTCAAACTCGACAAAATAAATCGACTTGTGTGCGGTTGGACTCACGTTATTGCGTTCACATGGCTGTTTCCTGTTGATAGGAGAAGAGTTTAAAAATGCACGCCACCATTCGTGACACCACAGACGGAGAAGTCCCTCGCGCGGGCAGGGACCGCGTTTGCGGCATCACAATGAGAGAGAGAGAGAAAGTCTGTACGTCGCACGACAACAAAGCAACTGCTGGTTAACTAGGCAGCGCTAAGGGCGAATGTTCGCTTACAAGCCAGAAGTTTGTTGTCATTGGTCTAGTAAGAGAAACTCTTACTAGGGCAATTACTAGTCAATTAGTCATTGGCCTATTTATTCTAGGATTAGTAGAATTAATTATACTGCTAATTATTTTTCTTCGTTTCTTACTTCGTTCGTTTCTCCTTTCAAACCGTAAAGTTCGATAGGAGAAGCTTTTCAAACGTATCGACGTTTATCGAAGACTGGGGTTATATCTATACGCTACGAGTAACTCTAATTACGGTCGAGAAAGACACACCTTTGTATTTTTAAAATTCGATCTTACTTTACTGGCACTAACCGCATGCATTGAAGTAGTATGCATTGAAGACGGGTAATTGACGGGGCGTCAAATACCCCGTCTTTCTAAAAGACTGGGCTTCTTTTCTTAATAATAATAATAAATCAAAAATACAGTGCTGTATTTTTAGCGCGCAAGATCCCTCCAGTGGATTATAGCCATATACTCAATTCAACCCGCCACCACGCTTTAATCTAACTATTTCCACATCAAGCCCCGCAAATCCCGTGAAAAAACTGAACACCCTAAGAGGCTACTCCCTGAGATCTGTTGTGATAATCCTGGTAGGCTCAAAGGGTCGATCCTGGTGGCGTGGTGCCTTCGCGTGCGCCTTGCGACCAGAGGAGACACATAAGTGCGTGGGTTTAATCCTCACCGTTGCACATTCGTATTTATGGGGCCCGTCTTAACCCGTGGGCGTTAAACGCTGGCTGGGGGTCAGCCCGAAAATTATTTTAGGTAGGCTCAAAGGGCACGGAGCTCAACAGCGTTATCAGGAAGTTTTTTTACAAGAGCTGATGTAATACCCACGCCTGAACCAAAAGGCCTCCTATACGCGGATAATTATTAATAGATAATAAACAATATACCGCTGAAAACCAGCGTCCATGCTGCCATAGGGGCTGCTGGGGAAACTCTAGAGATAACAGGTCCGGCCCTTGGTACATTGGAGATATGCCTCACGGCAATTCCAAGCCCGTAGGGGATGGAGGATGGTCTAGAACTAAAAGCAGCCTCCTTAAAATAAAAATTTTTAAATAGGTAGATAAACATGGCCCGTGGATGCTCTTGGTTACCTATGGTAAGCCTCTAACTGAGACGTGAAGCCGCATTCTTATGCTTGCGTATTAATTTATATTGGTCAAGATAGTCCTAGAGGCAGTTGCTACTTACTACTGGCAGTTGCGCTATATGCCTAACGCCAACAACGTTGGTAAACAAACACGGCAGCAAAGCCGGCAATAGTATATAACAATGACAACAATTACATCAAGAACAATAATATATAACAGCAACAATAGCAACTATACCAATAAACAGCCGTGATAACAATAACAAAAACAACGAGTATAGAAGTTGTTTAAATGTAAAATTCATACAAAGTTACCGTAGGTAAGAGAAAGCTCAGACGAACCTAAGCAGGACAGAGGGTAACGCAAATCGAGGAGGAAATCGGGGAAGCATTGACACTCGAGGGACAGGCAGAGGTATCAAAACGGAAGGGTCTGCCTCCGACAAGCTTCTACTGGGGAAGCTTGCCAGAAAAAAAACTGGGTTAAGCTGCTCTGTGCATCTGTGTGTACCTTGCGTGTCGGTGGTGGCGGTAGGAAAGAGCGGGAAGAGGATCCATTGAGCCAGGCGTCAGTTTCCAGATGTCTCTCTCACGGCGGAAACCGTTCGCGCTTGGTGTCCGTGCCCCATCCACAAGCCATCGACGTTCTAGTGCCTGCCTCGACACTCCGCTAGGCCAAAAACACGCCTTCCGCACAACACACTATAAAATATTCATCAGATGTCTGTGCGTGTATATATATATATATATGTAATAGTGTGTTGGTGCAAACCGATAGACACGATAGAAAAGAAAGACATAATAGATGCAGGCAGACTCCAGCAGCTGTAACGGAATCATGCAGACTGATGAAGAACGTGATATTCAGCACAGGCACCAGTGGGCGCGTCGATTCGTCGCCAAGTGGGACTCTTGATGATTCATGCGGTATTGCGGTTACCGTCTATTACCGTTGTATTGTCGGAACCCATTAGCACTCCGTGATATTCACTTTTTAACCTGCATACTATATACAAAGTAAGAAACGACCCAGTCTCAGATTCGCTGTCAGTTAACTTTAAATCCGCAGAGAGCTGGACTAGGGGAAGCCCGCCTTCGTCTCCTGTGCCACACGTATATATATATATATATATATATATATATAACATAAACATATATTAATGACTCAATTCAAGCATAAAATGTGTGTCAACGCAGACTATCATATGATGCCATACGGGAGTATCTCGTTGCTCCAACCTGTCGCCTGTTATCGTCCACATCCCACTACTGAAAGTAAAATTCTCTTCATTGAAGAACTATCATTCACACCACAAAAATCAACGACCGTCGTAAGTAGGTAACTGCGTCCGTAATTCAAATCCCCAATAGCTGCGTCCGCCCGTCCGTCTTCGTCCCTCGCAAAAACACATTGTCAATGCAACGGCTCCGATATTCGTGCAACATCTCAATTCGGTGAAGGCGGTAAGAACGCCCCCGCCCCGAGAATACTGCTGTTACTATAATTAATATAACTGCATGCTACGATACGGGCCATAGGCCAGAGTAATCCAAGCTCACGATCATAGGACATTGTTACACTGTGTTGTTGTGTCGTGTCGCCCCAATAGCGTTGGCAAAAGTTTCAAGTAAAGTGATGTAAAGTTGTGCAACTGTCACGACACCGACGGTCATGTTCGCATCTCGTGCGTATCAAATCCGGGGAATGCGGATCACGCGCAATATTGACCTGTTGAGACAGACAGACAGATCCTCCATAAGCTTCTACCGACGTCAGGTCGGTCTTATGGGCCAAATCAGTTGGGCAAATAGCCAGTAGATAAACGAATGATTTAGCTAAAACGAAGTCAGCGAGACGATCAAGTGAACGATCGCATAAAGTACCCTTGGCAGCTGGATCACGGCGAGGAAAATCAAAACAGGCCAGCAAACTACTTAAGACAGTAAAGCATTTTAACGGAATGTTGTCGTCCATGCTTATGATTCAGATATAGCCTTCAACTTTTTAGCTTTAAGCGTCGCTTATGAATAAACGGCAATTAACAAACACTGCTGCGTCGTACATACGAAATAACCATTTGGCATTGTGGACAATAGCCAACAATAAGGTATAATATCTGTCTATTTTGGATTGTAATCATTCTGATGTACGTTTCTAAAGACTACATTTTTAGCGTTTCTCTTGAGTTTTTTTTTGCACGCAGTGTTATTTGGAGATACAGATTAATTCTTATTTGGTTAATTGACCCAAGTTTATTTGATTCATTGTAGGTATCAGTGCTGATCATTTAGAAGTTACCACGGTGTGCGAGTGTAGAGTTTGTGGAAAGGACCGTCTCATATATTACCATTCTCCCCGTGTGCACCTTTCCTAGTGAAAACTATCTACTTAGTGAACGCGATGAACAAACCGTAGGCGACAAGACAAGCCACGAAAAAAATGCGGTGTGGACATTTACGAGCCACATTGCGCCCTAGCAGATGTAAAGAACTCACAATATTGCATCTCTGGTGCGTCGATTTTGCATTCGTGGGGGTCTCACTTTTATGAAATCAAGTTTCATTAAAACACCGCCCCAGCGACTGTATCTATATACATACATCCGTGATTCACACCTCTCTCCACTCGTCTGGGTCCAGTTCCAGTTGAATGCCAAAAGGTCTATTTAATTAAATTGTTTATTCTATTTTACTGCGGTGTGAAACTTTCGGTTGATTGTTTTTTATTTGGCTTTGCTGGTAACATGGTTTCGCTAGATAAGCTTCTCAGCACACCCAGTAGGCGTGTATTTAAAGCTTTGTATAATGTGTTTGTATTGTATGTATTTTCTTAGTACTGTATATTTGATCATGCCGGATATGAAAAACTAGAAAGACTAGTTGCCGTTTAACGTACGATGCGAATATCGGTTTACGACATAGACATCTTTCACAATTAGAATTAAAACGTCCTTACTAAAACTTCTCATCACTCAGATTTTCTTGTGAAGGAGGTATTAAATGCAGTTACGCACTATCGCTACGAGTCTCTCTCTCAAGCAGTGTGGGTAGAGACTTATACCCACTAAACGCACCTCCCCCCCTTAAGCTTCATTCTCTGATAGACCAGATTTTAATTAGAACAGTACAATGGACTAGCAGGAGAAGTGGCGAGCGCCCTTTCTGATCAATTGGCTGGGGTCGCCCAAAGGTTCCCGCACTTGTCTAACACCTGCAAGTTCGTTTTCTTCGAGCTACACTTCTCTACGATTTTTCTCGGGTTAAAGCAGCAGTTGTGTCTGTCTTTCTCTAAACTTTTCGTGTTTTTCCTAGAGATCGTCTTTTTCCGTAACGGCTTCCAGTTTCCAGGCCTGCTTACTGGAGACGATGTATTCTGTAAACTTTATTAGGCTGAACCGAGGTGGATTTCAGACCTTGTGTTGTGGGTCTCTCTCCCTGGTCCATTTCTCTCGGACGAGTCTGCTTGCTCTTAGCCGCGCAGCCTCCCAGACCAAGCACGGTAGCAGTGTCTGACTTAGAGTGTCCTCACGTGCCTCTTGGCAGAACACGCATGTCGCCGACGGAGCCTTTTCAATTCGGAACAAGTACGAGTTAAAGTTCCCGTGTCCTGTGAGCATCTGGGTAAGGTGATAGGTAAGGTCTCCTTCTGCCCCATCTATCCATGCCTTAATAATTGGCAGCAATATGCGCAAGGATCCACCAGGACCCCCGGAGGTGGATGGCGTCAAATTCCACCAGCCAAGTCTCAATCGTGACAATCCTCTTCCTGTCTTTCCCCATAATCGCTTCTTTTTGAGTGCCTTGAGATCCCAGGGGATCGACCTCGCCAGCACTAGAGCAGCATTCATGCTGACTGTGCGGTACCTTTGGATTACCCTCAGGGCTGGTACCCTCTGGGTCCTTCGTAGCATTTGCTTTCTTCGTCTTGAGAGTCGTCCTTACACACACTGGCACTCCGAATAACGATATTGATTCTGCAACTATCATTAGCAGTGCCCTTATGCGGGCCCGGAGGCCATGGGTATTCGCCAGAATCTTGACTATAACGCCCTGGCTGCTTTTGCCGTTGCCTTTTTTATGTGACTGAGAGCATGTATCGCTGCGTTCATGCACTCTGACGTCAGAATGAGATTGTGGAGCAGTCAGATTGTGGGTATCCATATATATATATATATATATATATATATATCATGAAGTTATATAACAATTGTGTCTATGTAAACGTGTTTACCTTTAGGATCTGCACTATTCGGTGAGCGATCCTCGAATTGAGACCACGTTATCCCGCTGAGCATCAATGTAAGGTCTCGGGCGTAAGAATTGTGTGGCTCTCTTGTCCCCCGTAGTTATCTTCAAACGTTTACCCAACTTAGTAAGTAGTTTCGGAGTCAGGAGCTCCGGTTATTCCAGGGTCTTAAAAGCTACTGGGCGAAGTTGTCGGCTCTGGCCGGTTCGCCGTATTTGTTCATCTTATTGTTTCCTGTAAAAGTTGCGGCGTGACCAGCTCTAAGTGCACTGAAGTCGATTATTGAGGGAGATATTGAGTCGGTTACAGTGGCATTCCAGTCGTTCCGGGTTAGTCGAGTAGGTTCCAGCGTGCTTGGATAGCCCACAAGGTCCTCAGGGTCTTTGCCAGTGTATTGTTAATAGCTGCGTGGCGTAGTCGACAGCCTTTACTGATGCGACATGATAGAGCGTGGTTAGCTCAAATGCCCACTGGCTCACCGGTGTAGCCCCTCGCTTTTATGTTTTGCAAAGGTTACCGAGCATTTGGGCTGAGGTTTCAAGGACCTCAACCAAAATGCTCGAAAACTAATCTTGCATGAAGGTGTATTCGATGGAGCTCGGTTACAAATTTTTCCAAACGATTACAAACGGAATTTTTATAGCGGCGGTGGCTTTGGCGGCTAACGCACCGTTTGAAACGGGGCGTTGCCATGGCAACCATGGTTAGCAAAACAATCGCAAGTTCGAGCTCCGGCCTTGCTGGTAGTTGTATTTGTTGGACGTGGTTGTCATTGTCCTGCTGCTGCTACATACGTCTGCTGGAGAAAGCCTATACAAATACCCAGTACGAGAACGCGATGACGATATCTGCATTTAGACGATACTGCACACCACAGGCAACTAAGCCCATTACGAGCGTCTAAAATGTGGTTGTCAGAGCGTTAAAAAAATGGTGTACTTCGGTGATATCCAGAGAGTGCGGCGCAACAACCGGGGAGGGTTAGGGGCTATGATGTTGTTTGGTGTCGACTGTATAAATAACTGTCGCACTCACACGCAAAGAAACAGAAGTAAAAAAGCTCATGACCAGGAATTGAACTCGATTTTCTGACTTCTTAGCGCAGTTAGACGTGTACCTCGCCGGGAAGCTTTGGGATGAAATGGCATGCACTGGTCGGCACGTGTACCAAATTACATTGTGCATGGCTACCATCCCTTGGTATGCTCGACCCAAGGATAACACCAAGTTGGCGACCGATGTCGTTGCCGGTTCTGCTCGCAGACGTGCGCTAAAAAAAAAACACGCTACAAGCTGCCAGACCCTTCGGCGGTCTCCGCATTTGTTCGTCCGGTGGGACGATCGCTAAGTGTTCAAATTGTATATAATGACGATTATATTATGATTATGTGTTTGAAATGCAAACTTTTGGCAAAAGAAACATAATGTATAATACAATGCTCGCCTAAATACTCTTAGAAGCGATAACACGATTATTCCTGTCGTCGAAACTGCTGGGCCAGAGTAAATCATATGTTATCGTGGCACACAGGGCATAAAATTGCAACATTGAACAGGCATTACGCTGTACATTCTGCGAATTTGCGTATAGCCTATTATGTTGTTAATATGTTCCCCCCCCCTCATTTCGACTACGTAAAGGTGTTTTTGACTTGGCAGACGCGTTACACCAAATGTAGGCACACATGTGGATGAGCACAAGCGTGGGAGACAGCAGCGCCTATTGGTGCAATGCATGCGGTATACTCAACGTACGAACATATAGCATAAGACGGGCCCCATAAATACAAATGTGCAACAGTGGGGCTGGAACCCTGGCATGGCCATTGCGTATTAGCATATCCGCTATCTGAAAAGATATATCAAGGAAATGGAGGAAAAGGGTAAGCCACCAAGTGTACCAGCGATGGGGAGGCTGTGAGGGAAAAGCAGCTCCAGAAGGCCATTCAGGCGGTACGGCAGTACGCTGGGCAAACGCGTAATCTGCGCAAGGTCCAGAACACGAACGTGGAACACAAAGAGCTGTCCCAAAAGCACCATAGAGCCTAAGAACGTCTCGAGTAGGTCATTGAAGACGGAGGTAAAGTCTACCGAGATGTTAGGTCAGCTTACGAAGGAGATATAAAGCTACTTAAGGAGGTGACGAAAACCTTACAAACAAACTTGCCACTCCAATGAAAATTTCTGAAGTGGTCCTGTAATAGGTAACCTAAGTCTGATCCTGGTTGTTTCCACTGCCGGTCTGCAACCCGCTAGCAGGTACACGAAGCGGTTTCTTGCCGACCGCAGCAAGCAAAGAACACGTTTCATATATATTGTGAAGCACCTTTCTAGGTGTGCAAAGTTTCTCGCTTACCCTGTCAAGGCTGTAGCTCAACAGTATCACAATTTTAAGCTCAAAAAGACGCACTGCGGCAGTCACAGACAGTCGTCGAGGGTCCCTCCCTACTGTATAAATAGAGGCAATAGCCGCACGACACCTGTCGCCGATGATAAAGGTCGTTCCGGTATAGTGTAGTCTCAGACACAAATACGGGAAGGAGTTGACAAACTTCAGCGGTTGCCCACAACAGGGTTTTACGTTTGCTACAGCCAATAGACCCCACGGCAGAACTTAATGGCTTTCATTTTCCGCGAATTTAGGTGCAGGTGTTTACGGAGAAGGTAGCTTTCCACGTCGCCGACAATTCTACAAATCGCATCGCGGTCCGGGTGGGCCACCTATTATATCATCCGCAAACATAACGACGAGGGCGTTTTTAAACTCCTCTCGCACATGACGGGCTAAGTCTACGAGGAGCAAGGAAAAAGCCAAGGAACTAAGAGGGTCCTGCAAGGTGTCGTCAATCCCTATGTTTACTCCATAGCGGTCGTCACCAAGGAAGCTGGAGAGCACTCGTAAGAGAGAACCACCCACCCCAGCATGTCGAAATTAATTGGCTAGTAAGTGACGGGGAGTTTTGTCGCAGGCTTTGACACAATCGATAAAGACAGCGTACAAGTGACCCCCGAGCACAGCCAACACCCGCTCAACTTCCGACTGGAGAACATGGATCGCGTCATGTGTACCTCGACCCTTCCTGAATCCGAAGTGCTCCGTAGCTAAGGCCTTCTCTACAAGACACGCTATTCTCTAAAACAGCAACGCTTTTTAGAGGAATCAGGAACCCAACGGCCTCCAAACGGCACTTGGTAGAGGGGTGGAAATTTTAGAAGAACTAGGCACCACGTCCTGGGGGCTATATTAACTGTAGTGGGCAAAGCTTTGAGGCTGGCTGACGAGGGGAACCCCCATTGGTGCACATTACAAGGAAAAGTCACACACAGGCGTTTCTACGGGCTCTGGAAATCTGCTGTCGTAAGGCCAGCGACGGCATTCTTTGAAAGAGAGATTTGCTTAAGGCACGTGGGGAAGACCGGCGCCGAATCGGAGGTTAACATCCGGATGGAGCAGCGGGCGAGACGCACCCTCAGAATGAAGGTCGAGGAAGAAAAACCTTTGCCGACACTTTCCGATGCATTAGGGAACACGTAAGCCAGCAGGAAGGGACAGTCAAAATAAAATAAAAATACTTTATTAATAGAAGAGAGTGAAAAGGACGCGAGAGAGAAGATGGCGGCGGCCATTCGGAAACCCGCACAGATGCGGGTCGACTGCCGGGAACTAAATTAGGGGCAGACCATTGCTCTGTGAAAAACTGACCCATTCCTAGATGGGGAGCAGGTCGAGAGTGAACTGCAGGCGGCCCTGCTACCTCGGAATAGCTAAGGTTTGGTACGCACTGGTTACGATGTCTACGGCGACGGTCATCTGCTCCCACAAAGGCGACGGTCATCGAGCCCAATTTCAGGCTCGACATGGTGCAAACCTGAGGAATGGATTAGGCTCTCCAAGTGCTACAGGTACCAAATGTCATAATGCCCTACGTCACGGCATAGTCCTTACAAGTCTTTACGAACAACGAGTAATCGTATCGGACTCTCTCTAATACTGGACTTTGTGTAGCTTTTACGTGCGTGTACACCTGCTCGGGCCAGGTGGTTTTCACTATTGATCTTGTCGACTGAGTTTTTCGCAGCCTCCACTATCAAGATCGGGTCCGTCTTGCAGGCCGCCTCGACTATTTTTAGACGTTTCTTCTCGCATATGCACGTGGTAAGGAGACCCGGCTGGGCAGGAATCCTTTTGGTTTTCTCTTTGAGCAGCTTCCTTTTTCTTCCTTCGTCCTCCTTTTTTCTTATGCAAGCCCGTAGTTCTACCAGCAAGAGATTGTCCGCTTCTTGATAGTCGCGTACACGTCCTTGGTGCCGATGGCCACCCTTTACGTGGCCTCAACAGCCCATTGTATTGGCACCAGTAGCACCGTACTAGTCTTATTTTTTCTCCTTCATATTTTTCCCCTTTTTAACTTTATTTCCCTTTTCTGCAGTCTTTCCTCTATCCTCAGCCTTCTCTTCCATCATGATGACGGCGTCCGCACTGACTTCCATAAAAAAACCTCTTTTTCATCAGCTTATTCGATTTTTTTGTTCGGCGGCTCCCGAAGCGACAACGTAACTTAACGTTATTTGACCTTCTGATTGACTATCTTCCACCTATGGCCTATCTCGGCCAAATTCGACGGCAAAATGGCTATTCTTGACGACAAAAATCGCGACGTAAATACGAGTTGATGGCTATGGGAGCAGCGCTGCGTTCGGATGTACGCATTGGAACTAGTTCGCGTTGCCCACTCGGTGGACCGCCTCACTGGTTTAGGACCGACCATGTTTAGGATGCGACCGTAACCGACTGCAACCATTCCTCTACGGCAGGTTGCTGCAGAGCGCCATCACCGAAAACTTATTTAAGGACCTTGGAAGGGCGCTCATCCTCGATTCGAGAGAGAAGGGCTTTTTAAGTGCTAGACACTGCACAATTAAACAAAAAGAGAGACAGATTTTTTTAACACTAAGCATTAGACCACTTTTGGAATATCTACGACAGAGGCTCTACCTCAGCGCTTAACGGGGCAACGCCGTAGCAGTTTCAGGCGCTGAGCTGAGCCCGGGTCTGAGGGCGATCTGACGCGTAAAAGTTTTTACGTTCACAGGAAGTAATTGTTCCCCCCGGCAACTAACGGCTAAAGACCTCATTATAATGCTTTCTGCTTCACATATATATATATTGTAGTGTCTACCACCCCGATGGCTGGGCGGCGACCGTTACGAGTTCGCCATTCTCTCGCTCAAACAACACACGTCCTCTGCCTGGCTCGCACTAACGGCTACTACTCATTTATTCTCATGCCTCCTTATATACTCACAGATTGCCCGCGCATTTAGTGACCTTCCCGCGTCTTCGCTAGTAGGGTGGCGGCATTTTCTAATTGGCGCCATGTATTTAGCTTGCTTCGGCATTGCCGCTAACCGACGCCGTCTATGCCCGCGCTGCTTAACGGACACTGCAATACTACATATATATATATATATATATATATATATATATATATATATATATATTGCTAATAACCCGATAAAACATGCCTGTTTGTATTTCAAGTGGTTAACTCATTGTCACACTTGTCACAGTCACCACATAAAGACGCACGATATGTAATCAGTCCCACTTGCGATCGTCTTAATATCGCAGTCGTAGTGAAACGACTGGCCGAGTGGTGCTCTTAACGAAGGATACAACAGAGACTCGAAAAGTTATCGAATGGTTCGCATGGTCATTGCTAAAAGTCACACCAGTGAAGTGGTTGCCTGAAAGCAAGGCTGGAAGTGAACGATTTTTTGGGGCGTAATCAAAGATCTTACCCTTTGTACGTTCAAAGCTACGACCACTATTGTAAGTGACGGGTCACCATCTTCTGGTGGTTCGACAAGGTATCTTCGCTAAGCAAACGACGCTACAAGGATTATGCTCCCCTCATCCAGACGCTATCTGGCGCTGACCAACGGAGACAGCAGCGACAGATTAGATTTCCCACATTTAGCTGCTTAACAAGCGCCGCGTGCCGGCATATATATATATATATATATATATATATATATATTTATATATATACATACATATATATATACTTTGACCATAATACGCAAGCCGTTGCCCCTTGCTGGCTATATACGTTTGCAAACGCAATATGAAGTGCCTCCCTCGTTTTCGAATCATTCCATGTTTGGTGTTGTATCGTAGCTGTAGCGACAACAACATGTGTTGGTGAGCGTGTATCAGTCGCTGCGAACTTGCTGATCAGAAGCTTCTAGCTAAGCAAAAAAAAAGAAGACGAAGCTACGAGCTTGCGATACCCGAGTTAACCAGTTGTCTGCTCATTCAACCGCCGCGTCCTGTCGCGAGCGGATAGAGCACGTCCGCCATGAGGTCGATCGTGCCGACGCTCTCGAATTGTGTGTTCCTCCTCATGGTATGGGTGGCTTGGCGACTTCCGTTGTCGATTGCCGCTACTGCGGTTCATGCGCTACCTGCTTCAGGCGCTGAAGGTGGTGCAACTTCGTCGACGGAAGCCGCGTCAACGCTCGTCCTTAATGGCCAAAGCCCGTCATCGGTCGCCGCGACGCCGTCGACACACAGTGTGAGCCGAATTCGAGGTCTGCAGGCTACGGAGACGATGCAAGACGCAGACGGTGAGCTGGTGTTCCGTTGGAACGCGTGCAGCTTCTGCGATGCCTATAATGTGTCCGTGCGGCTCAGACACGTGGCCGGCGACCGTCTGCTGTTGTACACGCTGAAATCGGGCGTGACGTCGCTGCGCATCGGCAAAGTTTGGCCGAGAACGAAGTACCACATGACAATCAAGGCAATCCCTCGTCGGACGTTGAGCAGGCCTCGCACATCGAGGGCGTGACTCGTTCGAGCGAAGCGCCACCCGCCGTACGCGAACTGGTCGTGTCGCCTATCTCGAATTCGTCGCTACGCGTTGAGTGGACATCAAGTGCGGCCGATTTCTTCTCGGTCAAGGTGTTCGGCCCAGATTCGGCCCTGGTACAGGAGAGTCAGTGGCCATTCGCCCGACATAGCACCATTCGCATTAGCCAGCTACAGCCGGCCACACTGTACGACGTACACGTGACGGCCGTCTACGAGCCGCTCAGTGAGAGATCGGCGGCACCCGTCGTCGCGGAGAAAGTGAAAACTCTGCCTTCTGAATTTCCCAACGTTCAGTTCCGTCTGGAGAAGTTCGACGGCTCGCGTGCCACACTGCTCTGGAGCAATCCGTCATGGCCTGTCCCTGTCACACATAATCTTGCCTGTGTGTCTCAGCCCCCCCCGCATCATGATTCTTCCTGTAAAAAAGAATCGTTGTTTGATGCAGACCTTTCAGGGTTAACAGAATCGTTGTCACTGTTGATACAAACCACGTCTCGTCTTGCGGCTTGCACGAACTTTAGTTGCACGCTACGAACGTCGTATTCGTCCGAGCTTCGCGTCGTCAGCGAAGCTGAAGTATTTTTTCGCATTAAACAAGCCCAGCCTATAGCTTTGTCTATACGATGTAGGTCACCTTACTCTCACTACCGCTACAACAACGACTACGATGCATACACGATCGACAGCCTTTCAATCCAAGCTTTTTTTAAAGAGGAAGCAAAATTATTTAGGCTTCCGACGGACGCTCTCCGCATTCAGTTTGACAGCAATTCAGGAATCGCTGCAAAACATTCATCCAAATTTGGGATTACATATCAGGTGAGAGACGTCATTATAGCAGAAATAACCGTAGTACTACTCCGCAATCAATTCTAACACAAATGGTTACTACAGTTTTATAGGGGCTAGTCGACTGCTGCGAAATCAAACTTCCACCGGTTTGTCGCTCCGAGGCTCTATTGCCAAATACAGGTCGAACATTTGCCGTGAGCACAAAGAAACGCTACTCCATATATAGGGCCACCCGTTTTTGCAAGATTTTACGCATTTATTACAACCAATCGTGTAAATATTACAGTGATACATGCTCACAGAGTAACAGCAGAAGCTTCATCGATATTTGGAGTCTCTGATTACTTTGAACCACGAGATTTCCACGTTTGGCACAGCTACACCGCGAAAAAATTATAATGCCACTAGCAAGATACATGATTTAACGAGTGAATTAAGCAGATTAACGGCGTTTGGGCTCATTTCACGGCACCCAGCAACTATACTTAATACTCACTCTAATAGTGAATTTCCCGTTAAGTCGGATAACCTCAAAAATGCGGTTTAGTATAGTGTTGAACAAATTTTGAATGACGTCCAGCAAGAGCGCGTCCCAGACCTGGAAAACTGTTTTTCGTCGGTGTAAATTTATCGTGCGAGCCAGCTCCACACATTTGATATTAATATCAGGCAAGACTGCAGGCCAGCGTAGGACCTCAATGTGACCAGCTTCCGATCAGCCTGACGTTGTAAATCGGAGCGTTATCGGATTAAAAAAACGAAGTCTGACCCTCCCCTCAGCTCAAAATGTGCCAATTGCTCTTAGTAAATCCCTATAGCGCGTTGAATAAACACGATCATCTAAAAACACAATCAAAGACTTTGTATGATACCCGACAGAGGCCCAGATCACCACTGAACCGCCACCTGAGTGACGTTTTGACAATATTCGTTCTTCCTTGCGCACATCGTGCAAATAATAGTTAAATCGATCCGGTTCATCAAAGTTAAACTTTTTTCATCCGAAAAGAGCACTCTGTGTCGCTCAGTGGTGCATGACATCGTATCGTGGGCACTCAGTGGTCCATGACATTTTATCGTGGGCGAAGTCAAGGCGAGCTTTCATCGGTCAGCGGTCAATCGCTGTTTTTTCGTATGTTTTTCTCGTGAGCCAATGTGTCTTCTTAAGGAAGTTTTGCACATTTCGCACGTTCGTTTGCGCGTCGGCTGCCGCCGCAATTACCCTCGCCGAGGGCGCAAAGTTCGACGCTTTCTTCAGAATTGGAGCTTGCTTCGTTCCGAAATGGCGTTTGGACGCCCGGAACTCTTTTTTTATAGCGTAATTTTTAGCTAAATTTACAAAGTTATTCACTACTTGGGGACGACGCCCCAATCGTGTTTAGAGGACATTTCGCGATTAAAGGGGCCCATGTCCTTATAAACCTTGATATGGGCCTTTTCGTAATTCATGAGGCGCCAGCCTAAGCCTATCGTTTCAACAAAGAAAAAACTTCTGGTAGGAGTACTGCCTTTGTTTCTGTCGAGCCGTGAAATGAGCCCACAAACGTCGTTTTTCTGCTTAATTCACGCTAAGACATGCATCTCGCTAGTGGCATTATAATTTACTTCGCGGTGTAGCTGCGTCAAATATAGGGATCCCGTGTTTCAAAGTAACCCGAGACCCCAATGTCGATGAAAATAATTTAGTCTATGAGCATGTAGCACTGTAGTCTTAGCACGATTGGTTACAATAAATGTTTTTCAGTTTATTTCTAATATTATTTTCGTTTCAACATGTTGTCAGTTCTAGCAAGTGTCTAACAGACCGCAAGCAGTGAGAAAGCTAACGTGTAGAACCTGGCAAAGTTTTTCGATTATGTATTATGGCGCGGGCTGGCGCGTTGTCGTGGTTAGCTTAGGGACGCTTTTAGACCTCTGCCTGGTGAGTGCAGTGAAACCGTTTAATAGGCGTTTTGTAGTCACCAATCGCTACTGCACCACCAAAAAAATACTTTCTGGGCTGACTCTCAACCAAGATTTATCGTCCATGGGACTGCTTTTTGCATTGCTTCATAGACGCACCCCCATAAATACAAATGTGCAACAATGGGGCTCGAACCCGCGCACCTATGTGTCTCCTCCGGTCGCGAAGCGCAGGCGGAATGCACCCCCACGCCACCGGACTCGACGCTACTGCACCACCAAGCTAGGCTTTGTAACTCAATGAGTATAACACTAACAGAACTATTACCGAGTTATGTCAGAGCGAGGCATAGTGCAAGACAATGTAACACCACCGCATCAAAGTGCGTGCCACGCGACCATAAAAGAATAATCATGGCAGATTTATTGTCGTTATTCAATATGAGGCCTTGGGGCTCTAGTATAGACGATAGTCTTCTTATTCGAAAAGCGTGTTTTAGAATTTTATTTAAAACTAAGTATTCAAAGGGAAAACCATAATGAAGATGGTGATTATTGTTATTTAAATCAAATAGGAGGGAAAAGGGCTCGAGAGGAGTAGAAATTCCGAAGTTGTGAATCGATCTATGATTTCTTCCAGTATTCGGTGTGTAAGCAAAACACAACCTGTTCGAAGTGGCAGAACGTCTCCGGAGAATTTCGTGACGATAAAAAGCCCGAGATTCAGATCCGACCATGTGATGTCTCTGCATGGATCTCATACACACTCAAATACCGGCTACAGATAACGTACGTATCTCCATCAGATATTCGTTATATATATATATATATATATATTTGGAATAGTATTCTTTATATTATCCGGAACATGTATATATGCGCGTTTAAATATGTATATATATATAATATATATATATATATATATATATATATATATATATATATTAGTATATAGATATATATAAATATATATGTATATATAAAATATATATATATATATATATATATGATAGATATATATATATATATATATTTATATATATATTATATATATATATTATATATATATATATATATATATATATATATATGTGTGTTTCTTTATTTTCTAGTTGCCCTGAAGACACAAGCCAGAACAAGTTTACGCAGGAGAAATTCCTGCAATTACCCTGAACTGCCGGGCACTGTGCCTCCCGTGAAAGCGTTGGCCGTCTCTTTAACTGAAAGTTGTTAGTAGTAGTCTCGTTTGTTATCTAGTGCTATTTTGATTTATCTGGGCAAAAATGCTACTTCTTCAAAAAATAGATTGCACTGCTGCTGCATGTTTTGGAACCTTGGATTGCTATTTATAACAAAACGGTACGTGAAATGTCTATGACAACAGCTAGAGCCGCCACCGGGCATACATTTAGCATGGCAGGTTGCGGCATTTGTTGTGACTTTGAGCCAGACGTCAAAAATTGCTGAGTATGCAGAAGCAGATCCCTTCCATAGGATAGGAGTCCTAGGGTCTATACAGAGCACCTCACAAAGTGCGACCATTCCCAGAAACTTGCATGGTTAATAATGTTATAGTTGTGAAGTCTGAACGTATTATCGCAATTATTTAATTTTGTTTAAAAAATAAGTAATATAACACTTGGTGGCATAGTCTTGCCACACAAGTAACCCGGATCGCTCGGAGTTTTTCTTGTAATGTACAAAAGTGTGTATATATATATATATATATATATATAACTGTTAATATTTTTGCATGTTAAGCAATGTTACAGTTGTGAGGTCTGAACGTATTATCGCAATCCTTTTAAAGAATTACTTTACTCCATGGCGCCTAAAATAGGTTCCGCGTTGCCTCTGCAAACGGCCATAATTTACCCTCTCTTCGGTCGCTCGTGACAACCTGAATTCGCTTACGTAGTTTTTTGCAGAATACTTCGCTTCCCTTTCTGATTGATCCTAATGTCTCCATGCCAATAGGCACAAAAATATATCTTGTTTCCAGTCCAGCATATTTATTCCGTTTTCTAGCGTCCGCATGCTTTGCTACCCACCTATGGCTCAACTGAGCTGTGATGTAAGTAGAAAGCCGCGGTTGCGCACGGTTGTGTACACCTCAAATATATATATATGAGGTCGCTGATGAGGGTCATGTCTTCTTATAAAACAAATTGTCACATATAATTTTCCAACGGCTAAATATGTTTGCTCTCTCGACAGAGGGAGCTTAAGCCCATGGTAGCAAAGATAACTGTGAGGAGGATGCACATACCAGGATAGCTCTTGCTCGTTTCCATGCGGGGGTGCAAGATACATGAGGCCCAGCACAGTCACGTTGGAGGGTCACACAAACCTTTTGGATATTCTGGCAGGTTCTCAGCATTTTGAACCGCAAGCCAAAGTCGGTCTAATTTCTCGCATTTGCCGTATTTTTCAGCATTATGGTTTGGTTTTCCTTGACTAGAGCGTGTAGTAAACCTCTTGGTTGATATTTAGTAGTAGTAGTAGTAGTAGTTACTTTAGTAGTAGTATTAGTGGTTGTGGTTGTGGTTAGTGGTTGTGTTGAGAAAGTAGCAATAACAAATGTGTTCTTTTGCACTGCAGTCGTTGTCGTTTCGTGGGAGTACGACAGTGAACCAGTCAAGATCGACTACTTTCTGCTGACAACCTGCATATCGGATCACCGCAATCGGGGCAGCAGCTGCAGCAACAACAACAGCAGCAGCAGCATTAACAACTGGGGAGAACGCGAATCTGTAACGTGCTTGTCCGAGTCGATTCCTCCGGCTAACAGATCAACTCGGCTGAGTTCGGTCGAAAGGGGACGCCTCCATTTCATCATGCTACAAGCAGGAAAGGTGTTGTGACTAACTAACTAACTGGCTGGCTGGCTGGCTGCCTGTTCCTTTGTATTCTTTTTGATTTTCTTTTTCTTTTAGCTTCCGTCTCCTTGTCTCGAGATACACACACTACAGTTGCCCTTGGTGAGCTATTACAACGTACACTAGACATGGCTACGTTTATCGTGTCGCCTGAACTGCGTGTGCCACCAATCATCAAGTAGTGCGCGACTGGTATCTGTCCATTCTTCTGTCTGATTTATGTCCGTTCTCCGCTCGCCGCGCGCAATGATATTGTATGGAAATATTTATTATAATTTAGAAGAATATATAGAATGCTTCACGACGGTGCTGCTCGTCGACCTAGTTGCTTCTTCTGCGCGCCGTAGCCGCTATTGTACTGAAATCGTTCTTAGTTTTGAATATAGAGAACATGTGAGCAATAGTTTCTTTGCTGACGTATCGACAGAACAGGCAGGTAGGTTGTTGCGTAGTTCTCGGGATCTCGCGAGGTTGCCGTCTCGCTGCTCGATTTATATTTGTATGTATAGTCAAGGGGATGCTACCGCTGCGTTGCCCTCGTCGACGACCTTTGCCAAATCGACAAATCATGTAGGACAGCAGGTCTTGCTGGAATTTGCGGTTTAGATTCTGATTCACGACGGTGCTCGTGGGTGTTAATGCCAAAAATGATTATAATGCATGACACAGCATCTTGAACACTTGACGAGTAGGTCAAGGCAGGCGTTGAACTTGGTTGTCTAGTCTCATACATCTTTGACATTTTTTATCGTTCAGGTTCAACATATGAGATTTCGGGTTGGACGTCAAAGGCTCTAAAGGTTCAACCCGTCATCTTTCTTTGCCTATATTTGTTTCAGGTGCACCGGGAAAGCGCGTACATCAGCGAACCGCGGATTACGTCATTCTATGCGCCAAGCCAAGCGCCATCTAACGAGAGCATCAGCGTTTCTCTAGCTGAAATCACGGATACACCCGACGTATGTCTAATGCTCGCCTCTTCGCAACATTCTGGCTTTGTCGCACACGCATATATATATATATATATATATATATATATTTATATATCGGTAATTAAGCGTTTATCGAAATGTCTTATCGCGGGGCAATAACTAATTTTATCGCTTCTTTCATTTAGGTACAAGTGAGCATCGCTTACAACGCTTCCGATGAGGTTCCCGATGCAATTGAATTTCACATTAATGTGTGCGGCAGGCGCCTGCGCCTTTGGGAGGGCGATGGCATCGACAGCTTGGTAGAAGCCAGCAAGACTTGTCAGAACGCGACTGCATCACGGGCCAAGCCGACGCTGACCCTAAACAGGTAAAATATCGCCCCGTTACGATTGCACTAGCCGCCTATTAGACCGGGTGACACTGGCAGGAATGCCGGGCTAGTACTAATAAGACAGCTTCTTCATTTCGGACAATGCCAAAAAAAAGCTGTCGATCAGAGCATTTGCTTTCTTTTCGCCAATGATGGCTTGCTTAAAAGCGTGCGGTTTTGATAATAAAATAAATTTACAATACAGTATTAAATTGCTCGTATTTTAAGTGGAAAAGTACACGGGTTATGAACAAAACGCTCTTGAAAAACAATTAACGCTACCAACAATAATTGGTCCACGTGGTTGCCACATGGCAATACCTAACGCATTTAATTGAAAAATGGCTTTTTTGCATTCCCTATATACCAATATGTGTGCTGACAATGTATATATAAAATATTGCGATAATTTATTAATAATTTACAATATATTTGCACACTCGGCAGTGCTCGCTTTAATAAAAATGGCGGTAAAAAGTTGTCACGTGGAGTTCAGAATCAGCTGTCCGTGTCATTGCTTGATAGCAGCCCCCGCTCTTATGGGCTCGGTGCGAGCGGTATATCCTCGAGGTTCCTTGCAGTGTTAAGACGGTCAGATCGATAAAATTCCTTTTCGTGACGCCGAGCCCCAAGAGCGGAGTCCCATACACCACTCATAGACATAGTGATGGATCCGAATCTGCGAGGTTTTTGCGGGTCGGGAAGTGCCGCTTTTAGAAACTTGACGTCATATATATATATATATATATATATATACATATATATATATGAAGAAAGAGAGAGAGAGAGGGAGAGAGAGAGAGATGCATGTATGTAACCGCGGATGTCTTTGTCAGACATCCGTGGACGAGTTACGAGCTTACGGTGCGAGCGTGCTATGGATCGTTTGATTCGACGTCGTCGGCCAATGCGACGTTACCCGTGTACCGGACGGCGCCAAGTCCCTTGGCCAGCCTATCGTGGGACGAAGAACATGGCGTGCTCAGCTGGACGTATCGAGGCACCTGGCTACCTTCTGGCTTCCAACTGTCGTTCTGCAAGAGCCGCGATGACCCGCCCGATTCGAGCATAGACATCGAGGCAGGCCCACTCGATCGCCAGTACCACGTATGTTTGTTTTGCCCTTGCTGACTACTGTATCGACAAACCGTATTTACGGTTTTTCTGGCACACGGCTGGTGTTGTCCGTATATATAGTCGAACGAATCAAGGGCAGTCAAACCAACAGAGAGGAAAGACAGAGAGAGAGAAAGTGAGACCGTATACGCTAGTATACACTATTTGCAAATGTGGGTTAGGTAACTATTAATAGCCACGTCGGTGGCGTAAGAGAGAACAAGAAAGATGACCCAAAGCAAACGCATACTTAGAAAAGAAAAGACAACCTGAAAATATCAAGTGGAGGAACTTAGAGAAGTACTCTTAACCAAAGCGCCAGTACAGTTTATGGCACGTCAGTGATGTCACAATCTGCCCTACTATCGAATATTCGGGAAATGTCTTAATATTTAAATATTCATTGCAATCAAATGTATTTTTGTTTTGCCGAAACCAGGTGTCCCAGGATATCCTTCTCCACGATGAAATGGTCGTGTTCGTGTGGTCATTCGTGACCTTTGAGGGCACACATATTTCGGGACCGCGATCGGAACTCGTACTTACAAAGCGAACCTCACGCCAAGCAAGTCAGTTTGCCAACGGACCTTAAATCGAAAAATAACTTTTTACGTCTCCATCCACCATATAATCGATAAGTAGCGTCGTTGTGCAACAGAGCTTTTTTATTATAATTTTTGTATTATTCTTGGTCGGTAGTGTGGTACTCGACACTCGCTGTTTAGGGCTATGCGTAATAATACCCACTTAAACTTCTATTGGCCTTTATAGCCTTGGCAACGCCAGGAATGCCTTTTCTGGTATAATCTTCGGTAAGACTATTGTATTTTGCGTACATGTTATATAAATACGATTGTGCAAAGATAGTGTGTCCTTGCGTGGCAAAAATAAATTTTTAAGAGAAAACTCACTTTTGAAACTTGCACTTGAGAATGTGTGTGATTCTTTGCATAAACGTTTCTTTTTTTAATGAAAAACAAGCATTGACGTTTGTCAGCCGAGCGACAAGGTCATGGTTCTGGCGGTAGAATGGCAAACAAAACTACGAGCTCGTGGACAAACGTCTCCACTTCGTACGTCTGTGTATATATATATATATTAAGATCTTTCCGTAAGGCAATTGCCCGTGTACGGTTTATTCATGTCATGGCTAATTTTAATCCACTCCGGCATTTACCTTGTCTAAATTTGGAGACCATGCAAACCAATTTAAGAGTGGCCGGTCTGGGTCTTGAACCCAGTCCTCCCGAATGCAAGGCAAAAGCTTTGCCACTAAGCCATCTTGCTCGGCTTGCATATATATATATATATATATATATATATAAAAAGAGTAGTGGCGGACGCCAAGGAGTGCGGACGTGTGCACATCGACCTCTGAGGAAACACGTCCATTCGTGTGTGTGCAGGATGGTAAACTCAGGCAGTTGCATACCAAAGTAATGTTTGTAACTTAGTGATCAGTTTGGTGTACTATGTGCCGCCATGCGACAGAGGCACGAGCCGCCATGAGGCTGTGAAGATCCACACGACATGATGAAGCGAAACGAAACCACCCGCGTAACGGTCCGTAGGCTCCAGCGGCACGCCGCTGTCATTCAAATTCGAATTCTAATGGCTGCTTAACTAAATGTTCATGCCAGAACATAGCCACCGCAATGCCAATAACCGCAGTGTTTCACTTGAGAAGCAGCAGGAATAATAATAATAATAATAATAATAATAATAATAATAATAATAATAATAATAATAATAATAATAATAATAAGAGAAACAAGCATCCTCGTTCTACGGATTCGGTCAGAGAGCGCTTAAACTATTTTCAAGCACCAGTACCAGCGCAAGCATGCCTCGTACCAGAAAAACTTATTACTGACGCCGTCCGGTCTTTTTTCCTAGCATCAGGCCCAGGATTAGACGGTTTACGTCCTCGGAATCTGCTCGATAGCACAGTACCGTCATCTGGGAGGCTGGTGGGAGAACTCCGTTCTCTTGTTGGTTCAGCCTTGGGTGGTAAATTGCCACATTTTTGCATTCCCATCTTCTACGGGGCCAATCTGACAGCGCTAAAGAAAAAAGACGGCTCTATTAGAGCTATAGCATGCGGCCTTATAATCAAGAGGCTTGTCGTTAAAGTAGCCCTTGTTATTACCAGAACAACAATTGTGACAGCAATTTCACCAAGTCAGATAGGCGTTGCAGTGAAAGGCGGTGCAGAAGCGGCAGTTCACGCAGTACGAGCATTTGTTGAAGCAGAAGGTCCAGTACGGGTCCTAGTTAAATTGGATTTTCGTAACGCCTTCAGTACTATACGCCGCGATGTAGTGCTTGATGAGGTAAGACTCAAAGTGCCGCAACTTCTACCGCTAGCTTGGCAAAGCTACAGGGCGTGGACCTGCTTTATTCAGCCTCGGGGTATCCAGTTTAGTGGCACGCATGAAGAGCCCTCTTAACGTTTGGTACCTAGATGACGCAACGATTGGAGGCTCGACGGTCTGACCTTAACCCCATTCGAGAGCGGTTGCATGCTGGTTTAGGACGCGACAGTTACCGACTCATTAGCCCCTTCAATGGTTAGTGCTGGCGCGGCCCGGGCCGGATATGCTTCAGCTCTCGCCGAGGCAGGCAAGGTGAGAAAATACCAGAACATCGGGTATCCGTACGGGTTCTGCCCACTTGCCTTCGAGACACTTGGCGGGCCGGGCCCGTCCACTCGGTTTGCTACAGAAGGTCGGGAAGCGACTAGGTCTAGCCAGCGGTAATAGGCGAGCGGGCGAACTTCTCAGACAGCGTCTGTCGCTGGATGTGCAACGGGGCAATGCGGCTTCGGTCCGGGGAACACTCCAGAGATGGTTGGTTTTACATTGGACCCTTTGTAAAAGTGCACACGTTCGCAGGGACCCAATTGTCATGTTCCCACCGTTGATGATTAATTACAATGAATAAAACTTATAAATATATATATATATATATATACAGACGCACAAAACAGACTAACTTATAGTCTGTCGAGGACCACGCCGTTCATCGAGGACCTGGTAAACCGCTTTCAACTTCCGGCCACCGCGTCACCGCGAGAGTTCCGTAGGCACTTCGAGCAGAAGATGCGAGAAGTGCCAGAAGCGTTCTACAAAACACCGGCAATGTTGGACAAAACATGGATCGAACCGCTCGTCGAGCAACGACACGTTCTCACCCGCTACTTCGTTCATGGGTTCCACCACCAGCTGTGCCACCGCACTGGGTTCCTTAACCCTTCCGATGAGTGTTGCTGCAAATTTTGCGGCCTTGTCTGCACCAAATATCATCATGAAACATGTCAGTCAGCGCCAGCTGGGCGTTAGGTCGCTGACATTTTCCGGAAACGCATATAAAACATAATCTATATATAAGTCCAAGATTAACGGAAACGAATGCCGTTTCCGAGATTTAATGAATACGTGTCATGTAATGTAATCAACAATACCGAAAAGTTGTGTAATAATAAATAATATACACAAACATATGCTATTCGCAACGAGTTGTGACGCTCAGACATACGAACACACAGGCTTGCAAGATACAGACATGCGTCCATAGTGCTAGTTGCCAAAGAACGACTTCGGCCTCCGCGTTTCATTGGTTCTTTATTCCGGAAAGCGCATATAAGAACGTGGAAGGAGGACCTTGATGAGCGTCGATTCGATTTGTATTTGCACGTGCCCGTTACGGCAACTCCCTTCGGGATGACGTTTCTTTCATTACGTCACTACGAACGTGTTCAACGTAATTAAGCTGATGGACTAGTAAATGAAGTATTATTTGCTGTTGCAGTTCTAGGCCCACAAGACTCCTAAATTGCGCTTAAGATGGCGCAATCCTGAAGAACGGATCAAGCTCTCCAACTAAAACGGGTGCCGATAGGCCGGGTCATAAGACCCAATATTGCAAAGAAGAGAGAGCCGGGTGTCCCGGGTATGCCACAAATGTGGTGAGCCTGATCACCTGGTAGCCAGCTGCAACGCTACGACATTAAAATGTCTTGTCTGCAGGACAGAGGGGCATCGTGCTGATGGAATATCTTGCCCGGCCTATAGAGGGCAAGTCAAACAACGGCGAAAGGCCCGAAGAGGCGTCGCCAAGAACCAGGGAAAAACCGATAATAGAACCAGGGAGAAGCGGGAAATGAGTTCAGTGAAGGAGAACGGCAGAGACGCTTTTTTCTCCCACGACTTCGAAGTATTGCCAAACTAATACGGGGCCCGGGTTTAGTGGGTTTGTAAGTCCCACAATAGTCACGAAGGATGCTTGTGACGCATCTAAATAATGCATTTCTAAAACATTCTGCTTAAAGAATACATCCCAAAAATACAACGACCAGTGGATACCGACCAAATACCGGGAAGTATTTTGAAATACTTAGATGAATACGGGCATGAGCCTGGCACATCTATTAACCAGGATCTTGTATGGAGAGGAGGAGTTGCTGGCTGACAGAAGTAACGGCAAATTGTCTCGGCATTCTATGATTGAAAAACTAATTTCGTCAGAAAAAGTCTGGCGACGTACCGTTCAATGATGGCGACTTTTGTGCTATAGAATTAATAAATGGGTGGAAATAAAAAAAAACGTAATTGTTGAATTACAATCGAGTTTTAGGTGGAAACGGCGAGAGAAAATCATGTATTCATTCTCACAAGGGCCATCTAGCTATCGGTGTATGGGCCGGGGCGCGAGTTGCACTCTTGCAGCAGCACCCAACGAGCGCAGTGGGCCCTCCGACGCCCGGACATCCAAATCGCTCGGCAAAGGAGGAGGCACGTCAGAGTTGCACGCTACCAGGGAAAGAGCCAAATCCAGGGCAGCCACCAAGACAAAGCAAATCCTCGCAAAGACCAGCGTACGCAACGAATCATCGCATGGCCGCGTTACAGGACATGAGCAGAGTTGCGAAAATTTAATATCACAGGGCGGTCCAGACGTCGCTAAATGTACTTGATAAGATAACAATTGTGCAGTGGAACGTAGAGGGTGCAACCCGCGCCTTAGAACTTCTTTTCACTGTCATCGTCGATATCGATGTCATTATTCTAACCGAGACCTGGGGGACCAAACCATTCGACGTGCCTGGTTTCTGCTCTGCTCACTCGCCGGCAGTCATACTGCTGGCCGAGGCGTCGAAATGACGGCGTGTTCGTACTATATAACAAAAAAGTAGGCGAGATCCATGTAGCAATGGTTGAAGATGATACAGCAGTATTTCGGGGTAACCGATGCAACATTGTGGCAGCCTACGTCGGACCATCGAACGCCGAAAACACGACGGTGCTTATTAACAGAATCACACGGGCTATCCACGGTCTCCCCTCATTTGGGCTTGCGCTGTTAGTGGCAGGCGACTTCAACACGGGGGTCGACAAACCTGATGATTCGCGTACTCGCGTCCTTCCCTTTGTGCTCGATGACTTCGGCTGCAGTCTGATTACCGATACAAATGTCCCGACGATTAAAGGTTTTAGTTTGGTAGTTCGGTAATTTATTTATTTGCATCCAACGTAGACTCGGGGAGAACTCATTAAAAGTGGAAAGAGCAACCCGCTATATGAAGGTGGTAACTTTAATGCTATGTTCCGGTAGGGGTCGAAATGTTGCTCCAACAAATGGAGACTCTGCCGCGAAAGAACGCTAGATTAACTAATGCACTGGACCCAAACAAGTTCGGCCCAAAGCTTGCAGCGTTATTCCCAGCACAGCGTGACCCGGATATTGACTCGTACACGGGCGTGCTGACCGAGGCGATCACATCGTGATGCCATTCTGTAACCCGCTTAAGAGCTCGTATAGACAAACTCTCAAAACGGCGCGACGACAATACCTTGAACGTTAGGAGGAGAATCTGCTGAAGCATGCAATTAAGGAACCCCACAGTTAAGTGAAATCATTCTTTTGGCCCATAAACTCAGCTGTCTCGATAGAGCACTGTATGCAAGTGCAAATATCTGCTACGCTCCATGGAACGGCTCCAGCCAAACAAAGCAGCTGGTCTGGACCGAGTTTGCAACGAACATCTAAAGGCGGCTGGCAAGTTTTTCAATGCTTGCCTCGGTCAGAGACGTCCACCACAAACTTGGAGTGATGCGCTGCTTATCATCATACCAATGGGGATCTGCAGATGCCGTCATCCTGGTGGGCGATTGCGAAGAAAAATTGCTGTAATAAACTCTTAGCACTCCTTATCACTCGACGGCTCAGCACCTTCTTGAAGTCCTGCGGCTGCATACGGGACGAACAGCACGGTTTTCGCGTGAGGCGTTCAACTACCACGGCATGCAAAATATTACTAAGTGAAATGCGCAGCGCCATTAGTCGGCCAAAACAGGCACTTCACGCAGTATACGTCGATTTCAAATCTGCGTTCGATATGGCGCCTAGAGACAAGATCCTGGTAAAGCTTGCTGAGTGCGGAGTCCCGCTTAACATGCCCCGACTAATCAAGGCCATGCTTCAGGAAAACTCAGTGAGTATCGATGACGGGGTGTCCCAGCTCCCTCTGTTCGCCCAAACGACCGTTGTCGCACAGGGTGATTATCTGAGCCCTCTGCTGTTCTCTCTGCTGCTGAATAACTTGCCATCTCAAATCCAGGACTCTACTTCACATGTCAAAACGTTGCAGTATGCAGATGACTTTGTCATTTTCGAAGAAGTCGTTTTCATGTCCAACAGGCATTGGCACGACTCTCCACATACGTACAAGATACCGGCCTGACAATCAACCTTGATAAAACTGAAGCTCTGAAAATCCGCCGAAAGGGGTTGTTCTACCTATCAACGACTGATGCCTTAAAGAATACATTAAGGACAGGGTTGGGCAAGCCTTATTTGCGAGTGCTGGAATGCAGACGCCGTTTCGACCTTCCAACTACTCCAGTTTACCTAGTGTTCATTATTTTATAGGAGCGGAAGATGGCAGAAATCGACCCTAGATATTACGATACGGGTGCAATGGACCAACGACGCATGGAAGGGACTTAGCGGGAACAATCGGCACATAGTAACACGTTTTGCGGCATTACCACATTCTCTGCAGGACATAAGGCTTTCATGTGCCTTGTGATACCTGTATTTGCAGTAGGTGAGGGAATCTTTGGGCCAGGTAACTCGTAGCGTCATGCCTTAAAGTGACTTCGCTAGGGAGTGTCTCGCTTTAATGGAGGGGTCCTGATAGCGTATTATTGTATCATGAGGACATCAGGAAGAAAACACTAGAAGACAGAAGCTGGATTTATTCGCTGAACCGCGCTCGCCTCGAAAGTGAAAAATTATTCGTATTATCAGGACAAATAATTTATAATGACCATATGTGTTGCGGTAGCTTTGGGAAGGAGGCTGCATAAATTCCCTGGCCAAGTCAACTCATCCGTTTTCTCTGATACTTTTCGCAACGCTCAAGCGTGTGCGTGTGTCATATCATCGTTCGGGCTATTGTCACAGAGTGCGCGAAGCAGTTTTGGCTCCTTCCCAATCGCACATAGCTATTCTTCAGAATACCCGCGTCCTATCGGCACCCACGTGGGATATAGACTACGTGGAAATAGACCAGGTCCCCGCTCCCCTCTCATCTCCTCTCTCGGCTTTCCTGTTATCGCTGCTTGAAGCCTTCTTCTTCTTCCGAGCCCTGCGCAACTTCATCCCTTCCCGCGGACGACTCGAGCCCATGAAGAGCAAATTAGGACTATCGTCTTTTCACATCAGCAGGTGCGGCATAAGATCTCGTCGAGTTCGCTACCGTTAGCATGAACTTTTCTTCTGCCTTTTCGTGGCCGGCTGCTGGCTGGTAACCGGCACCAGTTCAGGTAGTAGACCCGCTGTTGCCATCATTCACTGCATTGGCCTTGTGGCCTTGCCGCATGTCTCACTCACGAGCGACGGTGTTGGCCAATG
>QVRM01003939.1:330000-333030 GCA_003439945.1 Dermanyssus gallinae
GCAAAAAGCAACAACAACAACAACAACAGCAACAACAGCAGCAGCAACAACAACAGCAGCAGCAAAATAACAACAACAGTGCAACAGTGCATCAAGCGAAGGACCTAACGCTGCTGTGGGTGGGGAGGTATTGGAGCAACCGACAAGCCGATGTCGTGTTCCCATGACACTACTGGTCACAATCATCTCCCGGATCTAACTTACGCCAATTGCACATTGAAGCAGTTCGGCGCGGCAAGCACGTCGCGCTTTGCCATTGTTGGCACGCTGAAAGCACGCAAACGTGCCACGACGTGCCGTGACTGTAAACTGTACCACAACAACTACCACTACTACGACCACAACAACAACTACTACAACAACAGCGACCACAACAGCAACAACAGCAACAACAGCGACAACAACAGCAACAACGACAGCAACAACCACAACAAGTAGGCAGATGCGGCGAATCGAATGGACGTTCGATTGACGGATCTTTGACGTCAACACGAACAGCTTTCTTCCAACTGAAGTGGAGTATAAACAAGAACAGTAATAATCGTAATCGTATTCGTATAATAATAATAAGAGGCAAAACGATAGTAAAGTCATTCGTTAGTGATCTATCTACCCGCAAATCAACGGGCGCCCAGGACGAAAAGTTATCACTGACGGACTGCAACGTCCACACTACCCGTCAAATAGTACAAGGAATACGAAAGAACAACGGAAACAAGTGATATGCGATACACAAACTCCGGAGTTCCCCCAGATGCAACCGAGCACTTCTTCAGTGTGGCCTGAGGCGGCGCTTGTGATGGTGAGGCGAAAGAAGCCTGACAGTTCGATCGATAGGAGACTGCGAAATCAAAGTCTAAGTGAATGTAAGTAAGTAAAGAGTAAGTTGGTGAGAGAAGAAACAGAAGAAGAAGAATAAAAAGAAGAGCAAAAACAAGAAATAGTGGAAACAACAAAAAACAGGCGGGCCCAAAATCCATCACCCATCGTCGCGCAGCAAGACCGTCTTCGTCTACGACATTCACGACATTCATTCATCTAGTTTCACACGACAACTACCGAAGGGTCGCGGCCTGATCTCTTCAAAATGAGCATCTCAGATCTCGGCAGCGGCAACAAGTGGTGTGGAGATCAAGACCGTAGGCCGTGCTGAGGATAAACGCACGCGACTCACGGTGTCGAGACGCTCCAAGCATCGACAACGCATCAACAAGCGGCTGTTGGTGACAGCAACATTGTTGCTGTAGTGTGTTTTCGCAAACGTGCGTGAAGTTGTGTGAGTAGGTGTAGATGTAGAAGTGGTAGTAGTAGTAGTAGTGTGGGTATGGATGGTTAGGTGGTGTGAGCGACGTGAGTTGTCGAGGTGGCGGAATAAAAAACGAGGCGTCGCGTTTTACAACGGCGGGCGAACTTTCGTCGTATTGTCCGATTGGAATTGCTGACGCTCGCTTCAACAGAAGCGACACCCACCAGCAGTAACTGAACTGACAGTAGTAACAATCTCTCTCTCTACAACAAAACCAACAAAAACGAGAACAGCAGCGACAACAACAATAACAGCAACAGCAGCAATATCGGCAGCAACTGTGGCAAATGAGAAGCAAACGGAGCATGTAAACGGTTGTTGTTTCTGTCGTTGTGAACAGGCACGGCTCACGGATATATATTCACAGACACACACACGAACCTACCCTGCACAATTAATATTAATCACCTCAAGTGTGCTTAGCAAACGGATACAAGGAAGAGAGCAGAGCAACAAATCGAAGCAGGAGAAACAACCTAAGCACGTATACCTAAGGATACTCAACCTACTCGAATAATAATTACCATCATGGGTGAGTAGATACAGAGTAATTCAAGCAGAATTACAATGTAAGGTGCTATTGTGTGTCATCTACACAATATATTACCTTGTCTTTTTGTAAGAAAATGTATTATGTAGAAAGTGAAATTGCCCTATCACTATATACACGTGAACTGTGAGTATCGCCGGATAACGCACAGTCTGCCCGATGTTATGCCCACTGTCAGCTGGTTTCTCTGAATTATAATACGCGTTATTCTAACGATAGACATATGTACCTAACCTATTGCATATATATTTATGCATGTGCAACATGTACAAAGCATTTAGTATGTACAAAGCATACTAAATGTGGTTTTGGTAGAATTCAATCGCGCACGATGTCATATCGTCTATGCAGATACAGCTAAAGGGTTCATCCAGGTTGAAGGCCTGGATATTTTCAGTGCCTCTCACCTCTAATCTGGTCTGCATATGACAATTGCCACGTCTATACCAGATGCATAGTTAATGGCTATCATCACCTGGCTGTTTGAACACGAACCTCCACGATGATTACACAGAGTGCGTTTGTGGACTGTTCTCTACGACGTGTATAAAGTATCATGGTCTGGCAAGGCTATCACTGCACTGGCTCTCGCGAATAGCATGCCAAAAACAGCTGACAATGATATAGTGTCAATGTTATCGACATGTTCAAATGGGTAAAATACAGGTGATAATAAAGCATATTCAATAAAGACATTATCTAGATAAAATCCTTTCCCAAGTCCTCTCTTCTGCTAAGACTACCCAAAAGTTTGCCTGCGTTGCCTAAAATGCACAAACAAGCGTCTAGGGCGCATCATAGGTCTCAACATGCAGCGTGGAAGGACCGCGCGGTTTAAGGCACGCTTCAGCGGTGCTCGGCTTCGGGCTTGAGACCACTAAACATTGAAAACTCGGGCAATTGCAAATTCTAAGAAAGGGCCGGGCATACTGAGATGCAGATAAGTTCCCCAACAGTCTTTTGTGGCAGCACAACCACTGACTCGGCGGTCTCGTCGATAATATATTCTCAATAAGCTTCGCTGAAAGATAATTCGGTTAACAACAACAACAGCAAACAGCGACAACAAAAGCAACAACAGCAACCGCAGCAACAAAGCAACAAACAACATCATTACAGCAGCAACAACACAGCAGCAACAACAACAGAAGCCGCACAACAACAACAACAACAA
>QVRM01003940.1:0-29170 GCA_003439945.1 Dermanyssus gallinae
CTCCGTATATTGGGGGTTACCATGAGCAACTATGATATTCAAGCGATCTGTACTTTCATGAACATATATGCATAAAAACTACGGCTATATATATATATATATATATTCGGCTCTTGGCACAGTGGAATAATTGTGCTCTCAGGCCCCTGGTAATTACTTTTGGCAATTCGTTTTAAATAGACTTGACTTTGATTATACCCACAGTGGTCGTTTCGTACCTTTTTACCTTTGAACACCGCTCTTCTTTGTTTGTAGCGGCGGTGGCATGGGCGGCTAACGCACCAATCAAACGGGGGAGTTTTCATTCTAGCCAGGATTATCTGACATCGATAATCGCAAGTTCGAGCCTCGGTCTTGCTGGTTGTTCTTGTTGAACGTGGTTGTCATTGCCCTGCTACTGTTACATACCTCTGCTAGAGATTGCCTATATAAGTCCAGTAACGAGAACCCAATGAATTCATTTAGACGATAGTGTGCAACATCATCTTTGTATATTACAGGCGTTCAAAATGAGGTTGTCAAGCACTAAAAGCCCCCACCCTATAAACGTGGACGGGACAATAAACGTGCCAATATTAATTTTGTTCGATAAAAACTTTTCTGCGTGGCTGAGCGAAGGCATAACAAACAGCGACATAACGGAGCGATCGTTCACGGTTTGTTTATATTCGCGATATCGTAGGCATATTTTGAAATGAGTTTGCTACAAATCAGAAAAGGTGATCCGAGTGAGCGAAAGTCATATGGAATAAATTCGTCAGTCGTATATACATATATATATATATATATATATATATATATATATATATATATATGTGTATATACGCGTGTCCAATTCAATTCGGTGAACATCTGTACCTTGTTTAAGGTAATTGCTAAGCACAGCTCGATCAATATCATCTCGAAGCGAGAGAGCCCAGAATGGATCACCTGTCCCATTAAAGCAACGTGTACACACCGACCGTATGCTTGCAGGATAAGATTCGAGACAGCAAGTGTGGGGTGATTTTATCGATAAACATCAATCATCATTGGGATGGGTGGAGACAAAAAAAACCGCCTACACACTGAACATAAACGTACGCGGAGGCGACGGTAGATGACCGTGGCGCGACGGTAGGTGTGCTAACTGATGACAGCTTAGCGTATTCTTTCAACAGGAAATTTTGAAGCGGGCCCGAGCAAACCGGGGTAACACCCACTGACGCTAGGCTCTTAGCCCAGAAGGTGTCGTACGTTGCAGTTACGTACGTCAACTTGTCGAAGCATGAAAACATGTCACGCAATGTCTTCAACTAGCGCTCCCGGGAAGACGAACACAATCTTCGATTCGGACTCCGCGTCGTGAAAAAAATAAGAAAAACAGTTTTCGCCATAAAAACGTCACAGGCTGAGGTGGAGAGCTGGACACGACATTTTCCAGTTTCTTTATGTATACCAACGTTGACCTTAATTTACTAACCGTGTAGAAAACATCGCTTTGTTATGACTAAGCGTCGTGTAATTTCATGATGCACTGTAACAACAGGGCATAGTCACTTTTTAGCATTGATGTTTTAAATTGACCGTAAGGTTGCGGTTTATGGTCGTCGACAAAAGAAGCCAAAAGAAACCGCTTTAAGGTACCAGCTAAAGCTGACTGAAGCAATTTTCACTATCTCTGTGGTTTCTGATGGTGTATCGTGTCCACGGTCTCTAATTAAGCAACGTACGTATAACAACGTAGGCGATCAAAAATTGATTCAGCAGCGAAAGTTCTTTTAACAAGTTTTGCGGCAGTGACGAAGTCTCTATCCCAAAAAATTAGTCAACGGGAACCGGCAAAATAAATTCAGTTAATTCACCATCAGTCAAATGCTTTCAATAGAAATAAGGAATAGTGGCGCAGGTACATACATACGCAATTAATTTGAACAAATGCTTCGTACCACTATTTTTTTGCACCACATTTTACCAGATAGGCTTCTATACAAATTACATTGAAACATCGATTATAGTTATCAGAAATACGTTAAACATTTGGACCTACAAAACCTCAAATTTCTTAAATGCATGCTGCGATAATTCCTGCGACGTGCTAAGTTCTGCTAAGCACTAGCTGTAAAACTGTTGAACCTAGCGACTCGCCTGGAATAAGCTGATAGCACAGCTCAACCGTATAGTGAGCTCTTTAGTGACAGCTTCGATCATACGAGAATAGGCTGACTGATTCGACGTACGAGGGCAGATCGAAAAGTTTTGGGGCATATTAAAAAAAACAATATTCTTCAAATATTTTTGTGTCCATTGAAATAGCTCTCGTCCGCTACAATGCACTTGTCCAACTTTTCAAAACGCGTTTTTCTAAATCGAGTTGCGTTGCTTCTGCATTTTTTTTCTATATCACTTCTATAGTCTCGAAACGTTGTCACTTCATTTTTTATCCGTCCTACAGGAATGGTCGCATAATTAATAACAATATGTGCGTCGGTGCGTTGTCGTGATGGAGGCTGCAACTTCCTACTTGCTTTCCCTTCCGGCCTCATGTCTTCTGCGTCGGACATACTTGTGCAATCTTCTTAAAATTTCGGCGGTGTGGAATCCGGAAACAATTTTGTAGCGCATAATGCTTTAAAACAACTTTATTAAACAGAGAGGTTTTAGATCAAATATAGGGTATATATTACAGCGCAAGAATATAGAAGCAATACATGTACGCTTGCACTTTCTTATAATCTAAAAAAAATAATCTTACAAGAACAGAGCGCTTCACCAGACGTAGGTCATACGTCACATCACAGCTCTTTTGGCGCATTTCTCTGTCGCTGCACAACGCACCCATCGGAGTTGGGAGGCGTCACGGTTTATACCACAGCGCGACGTAGCCTGGAGCGGATTTATTTTCGCGCATTTGATGGTTCTGTCCATTTTCGAGTGCTAGCATCGGAGGGATGACGCAGAACCTACCGCCTCCTGTCTGTGCACGTCATCCATGATGAGAAGGGAGTGGTAAGTTCTCTCAGAGTGGTTTCTCCTCCCTAGACTGTCTCACTGACCTCGACCATTGCGCCTCTGGCATTCTCGACCTGGCCAGCCCAGTTGTGGGGCCGGCATTCCCAACTAGAAAGCGCTTGCCCTCATGTGCTATGTGCCCAGGACATCAAATACACCATATCATCAGGTAGGGTTGACGCGCCATTGCGCATAGTCGTTTGTGGCGAGCGATTGCAGATGCTAGGCTGCCTTTGGCCTGTTATCATAGCAGTAAGCAAATGTTAGTAATCTGAATTGGCTTGGGCGGACTCGGATACTCGGCACTGATCGGTTGTAAAGGATTTAACCCTTCCGAAGTAACGTACTTGATCACGGGTTTTATCGACACTAATGAGGGCTAATTGGATTGCGTTATTAGAATAAAAATAATAGTAAAGAAAACGCCTTGGTTCACAGAAGATTGGATGAGAGGAAGCTATTATGCAGCGTCACCTGCAAAGCCGCCTTGTTGTGCGATTTTTTGGTTACACGCCGTGCATATGATATTATGCACATGTATGCACGCATTTTGACTTCAGACGGGTGAGCAATATGAGCAAGAGTCTAGATAACACAATTGATATATACAAACAAATCTACATCTTAGTGCCTCTCACCTTTGCTTTGACCTTGCATGCGACAATCATCACGTATATACCAGAAACAGTTCATAGCTATCATCAGCTGGCCTTATCGAAAATGAACTCCTACGAGCAGCGCAGACAGTTCATTTGTCTGACTCTGTGTGACTCTCTCTCAAGCGTGAACGACGTATCATGAGTCTGCCTGTCTGGTCCCAACGAAAAGATCGCTACACTGCCTCTCTCGAATGACGTGCTATGCAATGTTATATGCATACCCTATATGAGTGAAATATATGTGAAGATGATGATATTTATCTTAATGATAAAACATTAACATAACACGCTTACAATCACAGATCTACCAGATCTCTAATGTGTACAGAGAACGTAAAATCCTATGTTAAATGTAGGTAGTTTCTTGCTGTGTTACGCAAAACAAACATTTAGAACAAGCAAGTTCAATACATGTACACGTTCGAGGCATGAATCAGTAACAGTTCGTTAGACTTTTCTGTTCCTCTGTGAGTGCTAACTAAATGGAATTCTGATGGAGGGGTCGAGTGCAAATGTCAAAAAGTATAAGGCTAGTGCCCAAATGTAAGTAAGGAACCCACGCTTCTTCGCAATCACACTAAGCACCCCATTATCAGAGAGCCAACTGTGCACTTTATCAGAAAAAATGTGTTTAGTACAGCTATGGTTTCGAAGAGTTGCCGTTTACGACAGTCACCTTGTGCACATCTGTCAGCTGAAACGCTGGAGGGATGGACCACTCTAAATCACAAGCGACCTCACCGAATGCGTACGCATTTCAAGCACCAATTGTGACAGCTATTGCCGCGAGAGCTAAGGCAAACGCCACGATGACGCGACGCTAGCTAGCGACCTTAAATACTCGCATATAAATTGCATGTTTTACTCCTCTTACTGCTTATTATTTAGGCACCTTGAAAAAGAATAATGAACAAAAAACTTATATGGAAGCAGGCGGAGCTGACATGTTTTTCGCCTCGTTTCCTCTGCTCATGTTTTTATGCAGATTGCCCCAACGTCGTGCCCTCAATGGCTTATACTGCCGACATTTCAACTCACTTGGACAGCCTTTGCGTACCCTGGGGAGACAGGCGGACAGACCCTAATTTTCTGCAAGAAGTCGTCTTCTGATCACAAACCCGCACAGTTTGTTGGTATTAATTAAATAAGTAAATGCTTGGTCTATACTTAGCTTTAAATGTGTTGACTCCGTTTCTATAGGACACTCAATATATTGTCATACTTATACTTGTTTTATCTTATTAGGCATCCTGTTTTTCAATTTACTTTGAACATTTTGTTTTATTTTACGTAAATACTTTTTGAAATATATATTTATAGTTCGTTATCTGGCGCAAGTACGTAAGTGAAGAATGCACGAAACATTTTGATGAGTTTATTAGTATCCAAGTTGGTTGTTAGTAGCAGGCTTAAGCTTAATTGGTAACAAAGCTCGTTGCTCAGGTCTAAAGCCAAACTAGATTCGAATATAGCAGTACCAATTCAAGCATTGCTTTAGTGTTTGCTCTAAATAACTTGTTGTCCGTTTAGCGCCGTTGATCCACTTCTATACTCTCGTAGGTTATTCCCGGTACCCAACCAATTTTTAGACAGATGCAGCTTCCAATAACTTATCGTATAGCTTTGTTTCCATATTTACGAAGATCCTAGTAGTTTGCATCTTGCTGATCCCTTTACGAAGCATAGTATTATTGTTGGGTTCCCTATATATGTATGTATGTATACATATATATATATACCTTTGCTATTTGGAAATCAGCTGGCGATATTTTTGCGCGGCTACTCGAACGTTTCTATTAACGGGAAAGAGGAGTGTGCATGTGTGTGTTTGGCGAATGAGGCAACAGCAAGCTAACGCAAAATCTGCAAAGTAGAGTGGGATGAATAGCTCTACCTTCAGCCGGGCCAATATCTCCCAATGCCAGCGTTTCTACCGTGGCGAGACACCAGCGCCTATCGCGTGGGCTCGCGTGCGGAGACTGGTTTCCATTCTGTTGTGCGCGCTTTTATATCTCTCAATTATGCCTCGCAAAGGGGAACGGGTGTAATAGCCTTTTCCCCCTCCTCCTCTTCTTCGCACCGCGCATATCGCAATGGATCGCGATCGACTTTTCAAGGCGGCCACCGTCATCATCATCATCAGCATCGTCGGCGTCTACATTATCATCACCATCATCAACTTCATCATCATCATCATCATCATTCGTTGTCCCTTAGCGACATCAAGGAGAGCTGGCATCAACACCCACCGTCGCCCACTTACATAGTCATCTCGCGGTAAACCCACATCGCGTTGTGGTGGTGATGGTAGTAGTAGTAGTAATGGTGGTGGTGGTGTTACTTCTGTTGCTGTTCCTCGCTTGAGGCTTGGCGATTGCTGCCGCCTCCTCTACCAGCGACCTACCTTCAAGCAACCTACCTATCACAGTGCTAGTGCGCTGCGCTACACTCAACCACTTCTCTCACTTGCAGACGCTCAATAATCTGCTACTACAGCTTCGACAGGTACCCTTGCTACCACTACAACGACGACGACGAGCCCACTACAACGACAACTGCGACAACAAGTGTAGTAGGGATTGCATTGGTAGCCACAACAGTTGTCGTTACGTTGCGCTATAGGGAAACGCAAAACGTGGCGCCAGCAATGTGCGCCTTTCGAGCAACCGACATCGCGCGGCGCCGCTGTTCGGCGTAGCTGGTGGAGCAGGAGCTTGTGGCGGTGGCTGAGGCAACCAGGCGCCCTGGCGGTTCGGAACTAACTTGCAGTGGATCCCATCACGACATCGTACATACATGAGTACGTACTCTTACTTATATGCGAAATATAAGTTGATGTAAATCTACACCCTCACACGCGAAGACACTCACGCACAGACATGCATGTATATATATATATATATATGTATATGTATATATATATATATATATATATATATATATATATATATACATATATATATATATATATATATATTATATATATATATATAGTGTGTAGGTGTATCTAGGTGAGTGAGCCAATTTCAATATGGCAAGTGATGCTGGATCATCGCCTGGTGGGATAGGGTCCGCGACACCCAGCCCAATGGATTCAACTATGAATCTCCCAGGCTACACGCGCAGCGGCGGCTTAACATACGTGCCGGCCAGCTCATTGTCAGTATGCAATTGTGGAGGTGTATTAGAAAAAAGAAAGGTGGCTAAGCGCAGCCCTCCATATACAGGCTGCGCCGCCTGTGAGATGAATACACGAATGACAGCGGAAATGGAGTTGGCGAAGAAAAGCGCTAAGACATGGTGCGATACAGCACAAGCTATGCAGGATCGCTGGCAGAGCATTATTACAGATGTCCAGCAGAGGCTAACAAGAATGGAAGAGAGAGAGGCTCAAGTTGAGGAGAAGGAGAGGCGCGCAGTAATCATACAGCAGGAATTAGCCGCAATGATCGAAGAAATCAAGCAAAAGGTGAATGATAATAAAAACAGCGGCATGGTGGCGATAACAACGAAATAGTTGATGAGCTAAGAGAAAGGCTAGCTGCTGTTAAGGAAGCAACATCAACGGTAGCGACAAATGTCGAAGATATGGAGAAATGGATCCGGGGAAAAAAGGAGGAAGACGAGAGGCGCGCTGTTGAAGAGGAGACAGTGGTGTTAGACTTAAGCCACAGTGACGAAAAGGAAGAAGAAAGACAAGACGAAGAGGAAGATGCGGCGGAGGCGAAAGGATGCAGGAGACGACAACAACAGAGCAGCCGAAACGAGATCGCCAGAGGAGAGGCGCGCCCACAAATGGAGAAGAGAGAGATCGAGTCTAGTCAGCGAGAGGAAGGAGAGAGGAGAGCAGTCGAAACACAGCAGCAGCAACGGCAGCAACCGCAACAGCGACATCAACCGCAACAACAACAAGAGCAGGAGTTAAATCGGATAAGTTTACTTGATCGACCAGAGGAGGCGGTAGTTAACAAATCAATAGGAAAGCGGGTGGTAGTTGCTGGAGATTCAAACGTAGGTAGAATAGAGAAACAGGTTAATCAGGTGGCTATTAATACAGGAGGGGTTTATTTTATCACTATGAGGGGCCGAGGAGTAAGGGATATTGTGGCAGCAACAAAGCAATATATTCAAATGTCAATAATGTGGAACATAAGCTAGTGTTTCATGGGGGACTGGTAGATGTGTTTCAGGCTCGGGATATAGAAGGTGCTGTGAATGAGATAAGCACACACATACAAACCTGATAGAATTTTGCAAACGGAGTAACGTAGTACTGACAGTGTGTTCGCTTCCAATGGTCGTGGATACTAAAGAAGGGCGGGACTATCGGGGTACGTGCAGGGCAGTCAATAGAAAAATAATGCAGTTGGTCAGAGCAGCGAATTACGAATACTTGTCTCTTGAATACATTCAAGACAATCCAAGGGCCATGGCCTTTGATGGAGTGCACTACGGGGAGGTAGGTGCGGTACTAGCGGCACGGCCAATTGGCAAAGAGCGTGCGATTGGCACAAAGTCAGGCCTACTATAATTAAAGTAGTCAATGCCCAAGTAGGATATAGGGCAACAGAGCACGTTAGGGGGATGTAGACGTGGAATCAACAAAATCAGCGCGGCGCACCGGAAATGCGAGTCCCAAACACAAATTTTTGCAGCACGCGGTATGGGCATTTAAACGAGGGGCAAACGGTACGCTACAGACACACAGGATGGGACAACAGATACAGGGACATAAGAGAGATGAGGGGACAGCATGGATACAGGGAAGAGTGGGACAACAGGTACAGGGGGAAACGGGACAACGGGAGCTATTTCTCGAGGGAGGGGGAACACATAGGAGCAGCGGAGATCAAGGGGGCATTGGAAGTGATCAGACGGCTGGCCATCAGTGGCATCGAGGGGAGGAGATGAAGGTTGGCCTAAGATGCAAAAGAGGAAGCAGGGCAAAAGGAAAGCCTAGGAGTAATGTTCCTTTTGAACGGGTTGCCATGCTAAATATGAGAGGGGGGAGGCGAAGAGGAAAGTGGGAAGAATTATATAAATTACTTACAATAAGGTCTGTGGATATCATGATAGTAACGGAACCGCATTTGCGGGAGATGGAAGTGCCGCCGGGTTTAAAGGGATATAATTGGTATGGTACAAATCGGAATACGGACAATGGAGAAAACAGGTTTGGGGGAGTTGGGATATTAACTAGGGATGCTATTTCGTGCGAAGAAGTTGTGAATGCCAAAATGAAGGATCTGGTGGTTATAGAGATACGCATGGAAGGGACAATCGGGGCCGTAATGGGGGTATACAGAGCGCCAAGCAACACGGAAGAAGAAGATGACCAGCTATTTGAAAGGGTATATAAAGTAATGGAGGAATATCAGGATAAAGGAGGGGTAATATGTTTGGGAGATTGGAATGCACATATCGAACAGCTAGATGGACGAGAAGATAGAGCGGGCAGAAGGACTAATACAATTAGCAGAGTCGAGTGAGGCCCAAATTTTAAATTTGGACCCGCGGGTAGAAGGGAGATATACGTACACGCAGGGGGATAGAAAGTCATGCGTAGATTATGTACTGACGAAGGGTAAATAGATAAATGGGTAGAAGAAATCAAGATAGACGAAGAGAAAACATACAATGTTGGAAGTGATCATAATTGGGTAGAAGTGAGTGGGAGGAAGAAGAAGCCAGGACGCGTAGTTGTACAAAAGAAATGTCTGGATAAACACGAATGGGCACAGAAAGTAGAATATATAAAACAGCTCTTAGTGGCAAATGGGGAAAGGCAGGTAGACGAGATGCACAGGAATATTAAGGAGGCATATGACAAGTGTTGTAAGATAGGGAGGGGAGTTCAAAAGGGAGGAGAACGAGGATGGTGGAGTGATGAAATAAATACGGCAATAATGGAAAGGAAAAGGTGGAGTAAGGAGCATAGAAAGGTAATGGGAAGGGACACAGACAAGGCAGAAACGTATTGGGAAAATTACAAGAAAGCCAAGAATAAAGCTCAAATGTTAATACAGGATGCAATTAAAAACGCAGACGAGAGAGAATTTAACAGGATTTTAGGGGCCCCCAAGGGCCAGCGAGCCAAACAGTTTTGGGACTATGTCAGACAGGAAAAAACAAGGATGACAAATAACGTCCAGGACAGAACATACACAATAGATGAAATGGACACCGCGTTACAAGCACTATTTGTTACGACTAACGTGAGCAGTATAGAAAAGACAAGAACTAGCACAGAAATTACAACCACAGCAGACGAGATCGAAAGCGTGTTAAAGACAATGAATCCAAAAACGGCGTGTGGTCCTGACGGGATTTCGGTAGGAATTGTACAGGCTTTGGGAAAAGAGTACGTGCACTATCTAACGAAGCAATTTAATAATATATTTGGAGGGGGCAGAATCCCGGAGGGTTGGCGCAAGGGAAGAGTTTCTCTTATTCCCAAGGAGGGGGGTAGATAATGACACTCTACAAAATAGGCGACCGATCACAATTACACATATAGCGTATCGAATATTTATGCAAGTGTTTAAGAATAGGATGCAGAGTATTCTGGAGACAAATGAGAAAATAGGAGAATGGCAATGCGGATTTAGGAAAGGATATAGGCTAGACGATCACCTTTTCCTACTAAGTCAGGTTGTCGAAACATCGAGATTGCGGGGACAAGGGTGTGTGGCAGGATTTTTAGATCTTAAGAAAGCATATGATATGGTGGACAGAACAAAGTTGTATAAAATTATGCTAGAGGAGGGTTTGGAGAGAAGTTGGGTAGAGTTGCTGGAAGAAATTTACAGAAATAACACGGTAAGAATAATAATATCAGCCGAACAATCTAGAGAGTTCATAGTCGCTAAGGGGGTCAGGCAAGGCTGTCCGTTGTCATCGGTTATTTTTTTGATGTATATAGAGAGAATAGCGCGAAGGATTAATAAAACGGGTTTAGGGTGGCAGATAGGGGAAAAAGGTGTATATATCAAGACACCTGTGCTGCTGTTTGCTGGTGATATGGTAGTATTAGGGCGGGGCACTAGCGAGGTTCAACAAATGTTGAATGCATGTGGGGAAGCAGCGGAGGAACTAGACATGGTGTTTAATGAAAAAAAGAGCGCAATTTTAGTATTTAACGGAATTAGGGAGGAAAGAAAGCTTGTAGTACAGGGGAAGGAATTGGAGTATAAAAGTGAGTACAAGTATCTTGGGGTGACAATGACTACAGGGGGGAATTATCTAGAAAAAGAAGAGATATTACGGAGGAAGAAAGCTGAAAGAGGAAGAAATGCAGTAAGGTGTAAGGGCCTCTGGGGGTTTAACAAATGTATAGTAACAAGGAATATATGGAAGGCCACGTATGTGCCAGGATTGACCTTTGCTAACGCCTCTCTGGTCCACAGCGCGGGGTTAGGAAAGAAGTTAGAAACAATACAAAGAGAAGTGATAAGATTTGCATTGGGTTGCCGTTTTAATTGCGCTAGGGAATTTCTTGAGGGCGAAGGAGGAATGTCAAAATTTATACAAAGGGAAGTACAAAGTAAGCTAAGATTTAGTGTTAGGATTAAAAGTGTCACAAATAAAAGATGGGTTAAACAGATGCAGCTGGTAAAGACGGCACTAAAGATGAAAACGAAGTGGGATCGCAGAGTAGAATTTGCAGCTAGGGAGATTGGGTACAATAGTCAGCAATGGGCCAGAGCGGGAATATCGGAGAAGATGGTGAAATTGAGGGTGAACAAATCATATACAGGCAAATGGAAATTGGCGATGGGTTCCAGATCGAGTTTGGCAAGTATATATGGAAAGGAAAAGACGGAAAGGGGCGATGTAGAATGGGTATACGATAATTCAAGAGCGAGCGGGCTATTGGCAGATGCCAGGGCAGGGATGTTGGATACAAGGATACAAGAGCTAAATATATGGAGGGACAAAGTACAGAATGTCGAGCATGTGGCTAGGGAATGAGTCAATTGAGCATATTGTTAAAGAATGTACAGCCCTAGGGGGAAGCAGAGATATAGAGCTGTCGGATGCCCTAGCTCTAGGACCAAACGTTAGAAAGGACCTGGTCGATATTACAAAGAAGAGGCTGTCCCAATGGAAAGCAAATACTCAGTAGGTATGGAAGTGTACATTGATTATTCAATGCATAGGTAACATATATGCTGCCGCTCTAAGCGCCCCTGATAAAAAAGGGTGACATGTGTATTTAGGTATGCATGCCAAGCGAATAATAAATCAATCAATCAATCAAATATATATATATATAGTATATATATATATATAAGTATATATATATTATATATACTTAGATATATATATAATACTTATATATATATATACTTATATATATATATATATATATACTTATATATATATACTTATATATATATATATATATATATATATATATATATATATATACAGGGTCATTCATATTGTTGTGCACGCATTTCGAGGTTTGATAGAACTCGGCAAGAAAATAAGTTTTCCCTATGGAGGGAAGACGTGGAAACGTCTTGTTTAGGAGAGCGAGTGAAGTTTATAAAAGTAGTTTTTCTGTATTTTTTTCCTACATAGTTGTGCGAATTTCTGTTTGCGGGAGAACCAGTCAACGCATGAAGGAACCGATTACACTGGCGTGTTTGGAGGAAAATTCTGCAATTCATTGTTTGGAAGACGGAAGACACTTTGCAGTGTCTTCCGTCTTCCAAACAAGATATATATATATATGTATATATATCTTCTTTTTTGGAATTGCGCTCAAACGGATTAAAAGTGAATAAACACAAATAATTTACTAATTAAATAGAGGAACACTACTTAGCTAAACGATGGTACTACGTACCAGCAGTAACATTGAAAGAATCGATAGCGGCTAAACTACATGGCAAATGGCCTAAGTCTCGATGGCAGGCCTGGCTTCTTGGTAGGCGCGTCCATGAGCCCCACCATACAAACCATGCCGATTAAATGGCACATATATATATATATATATATATATATATATATATATATATATATGTATGAGCCCACTAGCATTGAGCCGCGTCTTGCTCAATGTGAAGACGCAATTCTGCGACTGCTTAAGAAGTCTGCTTCCCAACTAGGACGGTCTTCTGCAGTTCTTCCGTGAAGAGATCCTTCCTCATACCTGAGTGGGTGGCCATTGCGGTGTGCTTCCACCCCCAACCGATAAGAACGGGCGGCACTCCGCGAACTCGCTCGAGCAAGCCGCAAGTGTGTACCACACGCCTGAAAGACTATCTATCTTCTCAGCGAGCCGAGGAACACCTCTAATCCCAGAGTAGCGAGGACGACCGTCTTCTCGTCGGATGCAATTCCGTCCGTCGGCGGCGGCGGCGACATCCTTCCCGACCGACCTCGTTGCGGGCGTGGTTACGCATCCGTATCGCAAACCATAACGCCATCGCAGCAAAGACGAACGAGCATAAATGACAGCGTGCTCGCATGAAAGTGGATGCGGATAGGACAGCCATTGCATTGTCAATTCGTTCGGTACGACCGAATAACTGGTTATAACAGGCATTCCACTAATTTCATATTAAGAACTGGTTTATCCATAAGAGCTGCAGTTTTTATCACCACTTTGGTTCTCACAAAACAAAAATTGAGAAATGGAAAACAGATCAAATCGGAGCAAACTAAACGTGTGAGCGAGTCACTTTAACATAAGTACAGGAGCAATTAAAGAAACAGATCAGTTCAAAATTGTGCTTAAACGCAGCCGCTAACTGATCAGCAATTACATTGATACTTTGGAGTAATTGCGCAGAGCATCATAAGGAGTCTACGTTGAGATATAGAATAAACGAATCTGTAAAATATAGTAATTTTCTTAATCTTTCTGAACACTTCATTAACGTATATATATATATATATATATATATATATATATATATATATATATATAATGGTTTATTAACACCCAGGTTGGGTAAAATTATAAACATATACATCAGACAGAACTAGTGCTTCCTTCACGTCATTGGGGTTTCTCTCATCTTGCTAGTTCAGCTATTGACTGAACTGCTGGACATGCTGCGGATATATATATATATATATATATATATATCTAAAAGTCCGTTGATCTCCTGGCCTCAAAAGGAGTTTTTTTTTCTCAAAAAGAGTTTTTTTATTTTACCACCTGATGTTATTACTATTTTATATTGCATGTCATCATGTCGATTTTACAAGTGCCAATGTCTCAATGCAAGGTTGAGGTGTATTTTGGTTCGCTGGGGCTGTGGATAGACTCACAAAAAACCAAGTCAATCAAATTCCGATGCGGAAGGACGACTGACGAGAAGTGACACCATTCCTTGCTGTAGTGAGCCTCTCGAGTTCGCAAATATGTTCCCGTATTTGGGTCTTCGACTTCATTATACGGGTATTTTACGCTGTACATGCAGCTAGTACTATGCGTTTCCATCAGGTCGAGGGGCCGATTTGTATATGTCCTCCTGACTGGCTGTGCGCCGATGACGGAGGCGCTTCGGCTGAGACCGCGTGTGCCAATCAAAAATCTTCTCAACCATTTATTGGTGGTATGGGAGGGAGATTGGAGGAGACAGCGGCGGAGATCGTAACTCTCAACAAATATCTCTCTCTTTTTGGGTATGAACCGCAGCGGTCTGTGAGTATCCTCACGTACACACCAGGTACATCGGCCCGACGCCGCCTCGACAGTGTACAGACCGTAGTACACCAATAGCATACACAAAGCAAATAGCAGCTGAAACAAAAGTCAATTTTCTCGACTCCAACGCTCACACTCGAGGCACGAGTTCAGTGGTGATGAGAAATCAATCCCACTAGAGGCAGCATAGGCGGAGGAATTCACAAAGTTTCGAAGTGCCCTATCCGAGCTAGGAGATTCGCCTATCTGGCGGAAACCTACCTACAATAACGGTCTCACCGTAATAGATTCAGCAAGTTCGTCGATGTGCTTTTGGCCAAACGGCCATCGACATTCGGCCCTGTAACGAGTTTCAATTTTCCCTAAAGCCACCTTCGGGTATACATTTCGCGGCCCAATGCATCGGCGTATCGCAGATAGATTCGTTGATGTAGCAAAACGGAAAAGCATTGCTCTTGCCCCGATACGTTAAGCATTGCTCTCTCTTGCCCTGCTGTTTTTATTTCATGCACGCAAAAATTTGATCGTTGGCGGCCCACAACATCAGTGTATATATACATATATACGCCATTCGATTGTATGCTTTCCATCTAGCGCTCGACTTTCTCGACTTCTATAATCAAAAGCCAGAAATGTAAAATTTGCCCCAGCGGCCGCATAAGGTTGGGTCTCAAGTCGTATGACCACGGCGCCGCTAGCCTAGTCTTACTGCACAGTTTTCGATACGTAGTTGCAACTTTGACGCAAATCATAAATGCTATTCCTATGAGATTACGTAGACTTTAACTGAGTACACGTATGCGGCAAGCAAGGTAACTTCTCGTGTGTTACTGTGGCAGCGTTCGTCCCCCAGATGTATATAGCATTTTAAAGAGAAAAAGTACCATTTTCGACGTATGGAGAATTTATTTTCATTATTTAAATGTATGGCACAACGTCAGGGTTGTACCATGACGGGATATTCACGCGAATAGGACTTTTGCCAATTATAAAAACAAGCAATCTACATTATCTCAGTACACGTATGGACGACGCATCAATGATCATCGGCCAGATTTACCAAGTTGGCTAATGCCAACTCTGTAAAAGAAGAAGATCGATAAATAAATAACGGAGGACGAAAGTTAAGTTAGCATGCTAAATGTGTCATACCTATGCGCCCCAGTGTGGTTTAGCTAGCGATGCATTGATCATCTTAACATATTTATAGTAGGAGGTGACATTGTTTACACCAATGCGCACGCATATCCAGACTTCCTCAGGCGATACTTGATATATCCTTGAAACGTTGGTAAAAGGTCATTTGCTCTAACGGCAACGGAGAACGAGGTAGAGAGAGAGTGCATTGGCGTAAAACAGCGTTTAAAGATATTTGCAGGCGAGCAAACAACATGTTAGCTATTATGGTTGAGTAACCACAAAGGAAAATAGGGTAAAATGCATATGACTAAATTAACAAGAATCGAAATAACAAATGTATGTTCTTCACAATAACATGCATACACAAATGCGCAGATATACATACCTGTGATAAGTACGTGCCGCTGTTGTAATGTCTGGAATACATCCTGTATGCTCAGAGGGCCTTCCATCGAATCATCTTAAAACAAAAGAGGTTATACGGTTAGTCTTATTTACATAGCGCTGTCTGCCTGGCGGCAATGCAGTTTTAAAAAGCGTTGGTCTAAACAAACGCTAGCAGCTCCCTAAATGTGTTGTAGCGGTGTCGGCGATACGCTTCGGGGACGCTTCGTCGACAGATCAATCGTAAGCTTCAAGACCATCGACGTTATCTATGCCTGTTCTCAATGGTAATATTGGCTACCTGGCCTACCAGCACTTTCATGCTGGTCGTAGTGCTATAATACTCAGTGACGTCTCTTTGGCTTCGTGAGGCATATACCCCCGCTATAGCTTAATAGCGCCCGCGTGAGTTATATATGAGCTGGGCAATGCCGTGTTTGTCTGTACATGCACTCTACACGCGCGGCCGTATATCAGGTGTTGCCTACGTGGTTCAGTGCTTGGTTAAATGCTCAATCTGCTGATCAAGATTCACTTCTTTCGGACGAGGGGAATGGTGTTGCGGCAATTGACAACACTGCGCACATCACGATGGTTATGCACTTGAACTACTACACTCTAAAGAATTGTTCGGGCTGACTCTCAGCCATCGGATTTAACGTCCACGCAATTGCTTTCGTATTGCTTCGTAAGACCAATCCCATAAATACAAATGTGCAATGGCGGCAATCGAACCCATGCACCTATGTGTCTTCTCCGCGGTCGGTCGCAAGGCGTACGCGAATGCACCACGCCGCCGGGCTCGACAGAAGTACCACATCCTGGCGAGCACGAAGGCCCTCACTCGCTGTCCGGGAGACATGGCCGAATCAAGGCAAGTTATCCTATGCCAGACATGTGTCAACCCGCCGGCGCCGAAATGTCTCTGTGGCGACTCTTGAATGCATGAGATGAACTTAGTTTCCGCTTGAACGTATGCATGCAGTATCGAGGCAGGACCATAAGAATGATCATCACGTAATTTCAAGAATCAGTTGTTAAATGCACTTCATGACTAAAGTATGCGCAGAAAAAACGGCTCTATTATACACTGCAGAAAGAGCATTCTCATGTAATCTTGTGCACGCGCATATATATATATATATATATATATATATATATATATATATATATATATATATATATATATATAAGAGATTGTTGTCCTTTGTAATTATAAGCCGATTGATTTATTTATATTGTTGATAATGGCGCATCATAGACTTGCTGTGGACAAGATGAAGACGCTCCAGGTTCATTCACAGACTCGTAGATGGCTTGCCGTTTTCTGCACAACTGGTTGTTTCGAATGAAATGCTAGAAAGCTTTTAGTGAGTCCCGACTGGCTCTGACCGGTGCCCTACAGAGGAGCTCCATCTCTCCACTAGTGTGTACAATACTTGTTTTAGACGTAAAATCTCATATTCCTCCGAGTGTTAAATTGTACCTTTTGTACGCCAACGATCTAAAAATATACAGTCTCTTGAACTCTCTCTCAGCGCATATTGCGCTACAGTCGGCTGTCGGCCGCATCTGCCGCGGGTGCAGTTAAAATGGCCGAGATCTTTCCGTTAATCCAAAATGCCTAATTTTGAACAATGGCCTTTTCGATCTGGACGATCAACTCAACGGAGCATCGATACCTGGGTGCCTTTATGTCAACGGATTTTATCAAATCAACGTCTATACTTGTAACACGCTATTTCGTTGTTTCGTTACCAAAATTTCATATATGTACATTCGCAAGTATAAAGCAATTGTGTCATCCGTACACCGTTTATTCTGCTCACCCGTCTGGAGCCAATACTTGTGTAAACACATTGGTATGCCTGGAAGGGTTCAGAAAAGATTTCTAAAAAGACTCTGTAGAATATGTGATACCGAGCCGAATGCTGTATACCTTCCGCTGTCAACTTTATTTGAGAGAAACGACGCGTGGGCATAGTCGCACCTTGTAAGCGCTGATCTTTTTGACCACGTATTTGGTACGACAATGCACAATCGTATAAGCCAAATAATACTCTGGTCTAATAATACTCTACCAAATATATTGCACGACAAGAATAGTCAATCATATATTCGCCTGGCGTTAGCCAGGGAATCGCACAAAAAGACGGCTTCCCGAGCTTTACTGTCTTCCAGCCTTTTTCCACATTTTATGCGGTGAATAAGGGAATTTTTTATTATATTCTACATATATATAATTCAATTCACCACAAAATTGGTAGACAGTTGATTCCATTTTCACAAGGTGTCACAATGTGACTTTTTGGTCTTACAATATAAATCTAACTTTGGATGATAAGGACTTTCCGCAAATATTTGGGCACACAAGTATATGATAGCGTCCAATACCAAACTCTCCGCAAAAGCTACAAACACATTATTTAATATTAAAACAGTTTGGCTCCATGCATATGTAATGGTGGTACCCGTGCCAGGTTATTCGGCAGATTAGCGAGCGGTTCCTTTGCATGGCTCCTTTCCATGTACGTGAAGAAAAGGCCGGGCCATCAGTATAATTCTCAGCAAAACAAATTTTAATTTTATGTTTTCTCTGCAGGCTCGATATAAGTCTAGAATATGCGTTGTAAATGGTGTGTTACTAAGTGTTAGGTTTTCAATAAGTGTTCTCTCTCCGCACATCTCTAAGGCAAGTGTTGCCGAGCCGCAAAACACGCTTAACATATCTAGCCTTTAGCTTGTCTAGATTCTACATATAAGGGCATGCAATTGACTACCCATCCGGTAAACATTAAAACGTAGTAAAATGTATATATATATATATATATATATATATATATATATATATATATATATATATATATATATATACGTATGCACGTTGTCGCCTTACTGCGATGAAACACTCTCTAAATTAGCTTGCTGTTGTGGCTGTATCCGTGTTGCGATAGCGACGCATTGTCATGCTGGCCTGCTGAGGCAATTAGCAGAAATGTGTGGCAACAGCCAGGCCAGTGTCCCTCTCATCGCGCCACCCGCAGCCTGCCCGTTTTGTTAATGAGGTCTTGCTCGTCTTCTCGTGCAAACTCGTGCTTGAGCTGAAGCGTCACCCGAAAGGAGCAGCACGTAATCGTGCAGGAAACGAACGCTCAGCGACGTGGCTCGGTCGTGCACAACAAGTGCGCGTGTCCAAAGGGCTGATCCGGCATGTGGAACGCAGTCACGGTAGCCACGTCACATCATTCGCGCTCACCAGCAGTAACAATCACATCGTGTATGATAACACACTTATCTCGGAACACACCGCCTCATCGCTACTTCCACCACCACCACCACCACCACCACACACAACACAAAACCGAAATGATGACAAGAATAATAATGCGATGAACACCCGGACCCTGCTGACAGTTAGAGGCAGTGAAAGTTATGAACGCCGTACGCCCCTAGTTTGTAGTTTCCCATATATGCATATATACAGCGTAGAAAGATACATTGTATACCTATTTACACTGTGGTTTTTATATATATATATATATATATATATATTCACACACTCTTTAGCAGGGAGGCTTTATTACAACCACAGATAAGTGCTCCATTACAAGAAACAACCCTGCCAAAGCCGGCGGCTTACGAGGAAGGTTGCGTATGGTTATACCTACAAGCTAGACGCCATGCAAACATCCTGTTAACAATCGTTTTCTTTGCAACAGTTCTTGACTGGATATTGAGCCCGGCGCGAGTCTTTGTTGTGGCAATATTGAAGAACTTCGCCGCTCTCTCAGGCTGCTTACATATCCAAGTAAACGTGGATTTGTCAATTCTTTCTAACATCGATGCAATATCTTCACATTTTACGTCATTCTCATTAATATTGCAGCGAGACGCAACACGCCTGACAAATTTCTTGTGAAGTTTCGTAAGCGTGTTATTGTCACGGAAATAGCCTAGATTCCACACCGGCGAGGCATACAGTAGGACCGGCAGAACATATTGCTTATACAACCTTATGTACAGAGAGGGTTTTTTTTAACACAGTAAACGAAATATCCAGTTCAGCCTCCGTGTGGCCAGGGCTGCCATTTCTAAAACGTGGGGAGTATAGCTAAAAGTACAGTTTGTCAATATGCCTAAATCTTAATAGACGTCTTAGCCATTAGCACCTCCGAGCCCAACGTGTATCTGTGTACAGGGTTATTGTGGCCAAAGTGTAAGACGGCACACTTATTTACAGATACCACTCTATAAAAGCATCAAGTGTATTTTGAAGAAGTACGGTATTCTTATCATTATCTACAGCTATATACATTTTTACATCTTCAGCATATATTTTTCTTTGCACTGGCTGGGGCACTATATACTTCAAGGAGTCAGTATACAGTATGTACATTAGTGGACCTAGTATAGTGCCCTGAGGGCAATCCGACGTCACTTCAGCAGTGGAGGATAGGCAATCATTTTGCCTGACTCTGAAAGACCTATTCGTGAGGAAGGCCTTAATTCAGTTAATAATACGACTTCCAGTTCCATAACGCGGCAGAATGTTGAGCAGCTTTGAGTGCGTTGTGGTTTCGAAGGTGGGCTTAGAGTCGAAGTAGACGCAGTCAAATGGTCTTCCCTCGTTAACCATAAGAGACCAGTCATTTTGTGTCTCAAGCAGCTGCAGGACCGTAGAGTGGGCGGGACGGTACGCAAATTGTTCCTTGGAGATCAGACCCTGTGCATTGGCATTGCTGTAGATCGTTTCTGTTATGATTTTCTCGAACAATTTACAAGGCACTGACGTGAGCGAGACCGGCCTTTTGTTATTAGGATCGCTTTTGTCCCCACGTTTATGTACAGGGCAGACAAGAGCGCAACGAAAAAGACTCGGTACAGATCCCTCCTCGAGGGATCGACGAAATATGATTGCTAGTGGAACACATACCTCATAACCGCACTTTTTTATATACAAATGCAGGGATTCCCTCAGGGGTAGCACTGCGTTTGTTGGCTAGCCCGTGAAGATGCTTAGCAAGGTTTTCAGGCGATGAGTCAGCGTCATTCACAACAATCAAATTGTCAGGCGTTGGCACAGGGAGAGCAGAGTGGGAGTTCCGCTCCTCCAATTCATCGTGTGAAGGGTAGGTTGCAGCAAAAACATCATAACAACGTTACCCGCTGAATGTCGCTGTTTAACTTTCCAGCGGAATCGATGATCTTGACCGGTACTAATCTCAAGCAGGAAGAACATGTAATTCACAAGTTTGTTGTACATTTCATCTACGTTGGAGCATGACACAAAAAGGACTTCCAGTCGGTTGTCATCAGATTACAAATCATCCCTATATATATATATATTTTTTTCTCTTTTTCTTTTTTTGTAATGCTAATGCCGGTGTACGGTGTCTCTCATGTCATGGCTGATTTTTAATCCGGCATGTACCTTGTCTAAATTGGCAACTATGCAAACCAATTTAAGAGTGGCCGGTCTGGGTCTTGAATCCAGGCCTCCCGAATGCAAGGCAAAGGCTTTGCCACTAAGCCATCTTGCTCGGTGATATATATATATATATATACATATATACCATCAAGTGAGTGAAGCTCCATAGTAAGTCGCTTACAGTACGCTTTACTGATTTTAATTTTCGCGGGTCGCGTTGTTGTTTATCGATCTAGAGCTCATCTTTTTTTCTTTAGAGACGACTAACTGGAAAATGCGGAACGCACGCTGCGCGTTCCCCACTGCAGGAAAGTCCTCAACTGCAAGTGTGGGCCGGTAGTGTGGGGCTCCAACCCACTAAAAACCAGTCATGTCCCCCTTCACCTCCCAGCAGGGAAGTGCTGTTAGCATTAATACAAACTACTGAGGAGGGTGTAATAGCCAGGTTTACTGATCGCGCCGGCCCCCCGTTGCCAAAGGACGTCGACATGCGCATGCGGTTAACCCACTCTTTAATCTAGAGCTCATTTGCAGAGAGTAGGTCGACAAAACGAAGAATGAGTTGTTGTTGGTAATAGCAACTTGTCGTAACACGAGAAGAACTAGCGCTACCAAATGTTTTCGTGTACCCGAATGAATGTTATGTAAGGGTCATCCCGAGCTCGTCAGAAAACCCACGTCCGCTTTCATCACGTGATTAATATCAGCTAGCGGCAAACAAGCCATGGCAAATAACACACAGTCAAATCAGTTGCAGAAAACATACTGCAAAAGTTCGTATTCATATAAATGTGGTCCTTGAAGCTTGAAGACTTTGTGACCAATCTTTTAAAATGTTTTCGATAAAGTAAGTCGATAGTATAGCAGAGCCCTATAATGAACGTTAGAAAAGTTTTTAACTACTTTCTTATCGTGGAACAGTCAACATTGTTCCTCTATTTATCGTATGCAAGCACTGCATCATCAATCTTATTTACTTATATTTTCTTTATCATCATATAAAAAGGGTGTGTGATACAATTATCATGGCTGTATATATCATAGCTGTTTTCAGTATGCGTACCCCGGCAAGAAAAACGTTACTAAACGGCACAGATGGGTACTACATAAATAAATTAGCATGCACCCATCTGGCCACCCGCCAAGCAAACCATCCGTTTGCGAGCTCACCGCAAACTTGGGGATCTTTTTTGCCCATCGCTATTCCATCCTTCAGGATCAGCGCCGCAACGAACATTGCTAGGCCTCGCTTAAGTGGCCAATTGTGTATTAAATATCAAATACGATTTCAAGACGAATCACAGCGACAAATTGTATCTGTGTACTCAATCGCCATGTTTTACCCGAACCTCGGATTCTCAGAATCCAACGCAATTACGCGATAGGCAATACCCTATCTGTAACGTGGTTTTAGGGCATTCGACGGAGAAAAACGAGTTTTTCGTCGAATCGATAGCCGATGCTCTTACGGCCGCTACGTTGCTCGGTTTCCGACTTTTCTTGCATGCAAAAAGCGCCTTTATGTGAAGGTGCGCGGCCAATTTAATCATTTTAATACATCGACAGGTAAGCGTCACGGTCTTCTGCATGCTGCAGTTTCATCACCAGAAGCAATAATCCGGCTGATGAAGCCTACTATCGTATTTTAAGGGTATATTTACTAGAAGCAAGGAGCGGTTTTTGAAGGACATTTGGTGCAATAATAATAACCGGAGGAACTAAATCTAAGTAAGTTTAGCTAGTAATGCCTGCGCAACACGCCCTTAACACATTATATATATATATATATATATATATAGACACTACTATCCTGAGACACGGTCTCCATATATCCAATTATTTTAAGTCAAGCTAGCTCTATTCTGTTATATATATGGCCTTAACACAATATATATATATATATATATATATATATATTGACGCTACTATTCTGAGACATGACCTCTATGCATCCAATTATTTTGAGTTGGACATATATAGAAGAACTAGATCTATTCTGTCATATATATATATACATACCATGACAACAAATTCTTGTATAAGTAAGGGAAGAGGCTGCAACTTCTAAGCGGATAGTAGTCAGGATGGTAGAAAAGGTATACAGTCAATACGCACAACGTATGTAAAGAACAATTTGTTAGATATCGACAACTATGGTATTTGTACGACACTATCTGCGTATATAAGTTTGTATATGTCCGTCTTTTTAAGCGTACACAAATAGCAAATGTGTATACTTTTCCAGCTGTTATACTATTTTAATCTATTTGAATGGAAACCCATGTATATCCTTCTCACCTGTACCCGTCGCCACAACATCTTTATAATTCGTACGCAACCAACCGTTGCTTTCTTACCCCCTGTCAGTTTTATATTACACACATTTATTGTAAAAACACACCTGTGTCAAAACGGAAATAGTTTTTGGCTCATTAGCTAAAATCACAGAACCGGTACGTCTTGTTTTTCTTTTAATTAGTGCGAACCTCATTCGTTAGACCGATTTTTGTCCGAACACTGTGACGCGACGCAAATGCTCCGTACGCTCCTGCCCGCTGCTCTCACACTGTTTAGGTGTTCTTTGATCACATTTACTTTCATTGTTGTCCTTGTGCAACGTTTGTGATTTTTATGACCCGCTTGTATTCAACTCAAGGTAGTCTGCCAGCGCTCTCGTTCACCAAGTCAGCATGCACGAAGCTGTGTGTTTTTTTCCTTCCTCCTCCGCGCTCGCCTGGCGCACCCCGATTCGTTTTGTTGTTGTTGTTTTGTGTTGTTCGTTGTTGTGTTATTGTCGTTGTTTGTTATTGCTGTTTTGTTGCGTTGTGTGTTATTGTCGTTGTTGTTATTGTGTTGTTGTTGTTGTTGTTGTTGCTGTCGTCGTCATCGGCCATTGTCATCGACCGCACTCTTCTGCCTCCCTCCCGTTGTGTTCTTTGTGTCGCAACGCTAAGTGACATCTTCCCTTGTGAAACGGCCATCCACGATAACAACAATAGACAAGCGCACATGCCAACGGCGACCAGCATCGGTATCAATAGCAACATCATCACCATTTTCTTCAACATCATCGTCAGGCCATACAGAGTCAGCAACAACACGAACAGCGATACGAAAAACATTGCGGCGACCACAAACAACAAAAGTCACAACAACAGCAACAACGGCATTGACGGCTGCGGCGGCGGCGGCAAAAACGTCAGAAACGGACACAACAATTATCATCACAACAACAATATTAGGACCAATGACGTTTCAACTAACAATATCAACAACAATACCGACCAAAAGAAGTTACAATAGGAACACAATGACCACAATACTATTGCTACTTTGCAAATAGCGATACAACCGATTATATGCAGGAGAAGCAGCAGCCGCCGCAACAGCAATTACAGCAACAATATTACGAATAATAAACAGCTGACACTACGGTAATGCCATTGGCGATAGCAATTAAACTGGTATTAAGTATTAAGTAAAAACAAGATTAACAGCCACAAACTCTAAATGCAACAATGACTGCGATATCAGTAGGGTTTTCATCACCGTGCAAGATACCATAATGCTGGTAACTAATAGCTCGAGGATATCCTCACTAAACATTGTTAACGTAATGACATATAATGGATTGCTTTATTGTTTTAATGTATATATGACTTATGCTTACCCATCAGAGGTGATTAATAAAGAAACATATTCTAATAATGATTTAGCATAATCCAGTTTATAATAGAATGGCACTATGGCGCGCGCTAACCCATAGTTTACTTGGGGAAACGACTCGACTGTGATTGCAGAAAATGCGGACATTAATAAAGGGATATAGCAGGTTATCACCTCGTAGGACTTCCAAGCAGACTTCACTTAGCCAATTAACTACTGACGAAGCCGGCGTAGGTCGTTTGTTTGGTCCCCAACGCACATGTGTGCTAGGGGTGCTGCCATTCAGACACTGGAAGAGACGATCCCTTTGAACTATGCACAGCTTAGAATGTGATGTAGCGCCCGAACTACACCCGACAACTAGGCTCATACGAGGCATTAGTTTGTAAGGAGAGAGAATCCTGATGACCTAAAAGAAAACGATGGGTCTGACCCGTTGTGACCCAATAAAAACTACTCGTTCCGTTAGAAAGGCCTGGAATTATAAGCGTCCGCATACTGTGCAACGTATGCACAAAGGCGAACGCCAAATACGGTATTTCACAGTTCTTTAGGGGGAAGCTTTTTCGGGGAATCTCAACTGGGATTCCGGCTTATGGTATCTTAAATGATTGTCGGTATTAAAAAATCCGTAATTATTTAGTCGAACTAGTTATGTGGCTTCTATTGTGCGACTTCATGGCGTGCAAATCAAATGCTTTGAGGTTATTAAAAAGTACTAAATTGAATTAGGGCAACGGCAGGCGCTGCCATGACTCGCCATGTTGCGTTGAGTAGAAACGTATTACAACTAGTAAACTATCGAAAACTGTTTGGCAAAGACGTCCTGGACACCATATATGTGTGTATATGCTTCTTTAGGTACGAAGTGAGCAATCTAACCCAAAATCTTATCTTGAACTTAGTTTTTGCAGTTTATAAGGACTCCATAAGCAATGCTGAATCTTATTAGTTATAGACGGGATACTTGTGAAGCATTCTTAGTACAGTGTTTCAAAAAGTCTGGGCTAAAATATCCGCAAGCACGCAAAAATTATCAGCGTTATAGGCGTCACACGTTTTGCTACATCAAACAACTCCCTGGTCGTTTGCTTTTGGATGAATGTAGATCCAACACGTTCAGGCTAATACACTTCTAAAAAAAAATAAAGCATACTTTTCAGAACAGTACAGTTGTGACCCCCTGGCATTATCCAGACGTCGAGCCCGGTGGTGTGGTGGTGCATTTGCGTGCGCCATGCGACTAGAGGAGACACACAGGTGCACGAAGCTCGACCCCCGTCGTTGCACATTTATTTTTATGGGTCCGTCTTACAAAGCAATGCGAAATGCTTGAATGTAAGATGTTGGCTGAGAGTTAGTCCAGTCTAAAGTTTGACATTATCCTTACGCTTCCAGCAGAGAGCAGATTACGCCAGAACTTGACGGCTTTGCCGTTATACAGATTTTGTATATAGCAAAGCAGTCAAGTTTGCAGTCAAACCCATCACTTGCAACACGGCAGACCTTGTTTGTTGCCTGTAAGCGGTTTAGGTTTCGAATTGAAGCGGTGATTCAAGTAAACGTCAGTTGCTCCCTGCATTTGCCTCTTCAAGGGAGGCTGCATGTCCAACCTGGGCTGCGTCTCATCGGAGCATCTATAGTCATTTGGGTAGAGGCGCGTGGATTCCAGGATACAGACAGGGGTGACCAAGCAGTCTGGGGCCCGTGTTTATACATCATACAGGGCCGTATGTCCTCGCACGCCGGCCGGCCGGCACGGCAGGCCAATTGATACAATACACAGTCACACCTTAGAAAATTAGCGCCGCTTTAGATGTGGCAAAACATTGCGTCTGTTTATAGTGTGTTAGGGGTACATGTTCAATATTTAAGCTGATTTGGCCGGCTGCATTTGCCTTTGAATATTGACCGGCCAAGACAGCAACGATTTAGCAGATCTACTTTAGAGCCATTATGAGACGGATATCAGAACAGCGGGAAATGAACGCAATCAACCTTTGGAGTTAGATGTATATGAGATCGAAGGCAAATTTGGGGTGGATCAATTATTCGTTATTCTAATGTTCACAAAGCTCTGTATCAGTGCATCCGCCAGTAGTTACAATATTAAACGTTGTAAACAATGCGTAAGCTTGGGGCATGCCTAGATACACTTATGTGATCCAAATAATGCAAAGTTGTTGTACCCAAAATCAAATTTTTGTAACAATAGTAATTTCTGGATTGAAGTATAAGGGAAGTATGCGTTACAAAGAAACTTTGCGTTAAAACTTAATATAATATATTTGGAATAGCCAGGCAATAGAAAACAAAGCAAATGTTATATTGACTGCTTTTTTTGCTTCTTATATCTTTCTCTCTATCGCTATTTACGACTGTGTAGCATAAACGATTGAGCTATTAATAGTATTATGTGAGATCATTATTATAGTAACTATAACTATGTATGGCTCACACTGCCAGTGACAATTCGAAGGTCCAAAGCGCAAGGAATCTGTCCCTCCATCCCACGCTTAAATCTTCTTTATCACGGCCATCATGATCACATTTATTTCTAATTTATCTTACAATATATTATTCACGAACTTTTTCAGCTACGTTTTTTTAACTACGTGACGCTTACTCGACTCGCGCACGAAGATTGATTTTCGGTATGTTTTTAGTGGTAACGATGACCGGTGCGACACAACGAACGAAGAACAACCTATCGAAGTCATGAAGGGCTCTGCCCCCTCAAAACTTGAGGACGAGCATAATGGCCCATATGACGGAGCCGTCAGAGGCAACGCACCGCACACTCTTTCTGCTGCGGAAGAAGTCTTTGCCTGCCAGACATGTGAGGCTCTGTGCCCTTTTAACCTGCTCAGCGTTGAGCTGGTGCGTGCTTGCGCGTGTATGTATATATATATATAATATATATATATATATATATGCTTGTTTGCATAAGTAGCCCCGTTGCATGTTGTTTGCTTTTGAGTTGAAGTTGCTTTTGAGAACTAAAGATTACTCGCGGAGATGTGTTTACTTTAACTCTCGACATATAAGTATGTAAATACATTCAGTGTCACGATAACTGCACTACCGTTTAAATACGTAACTTCGCCTGCGCATTCCATCTGCTAAGATTTTTCGTGCTGCATTTGCTAATGTCTATCGAACAGATGGATGTACCAATTTTGTATACCAGTGCATATGTATACCGTTTATATATATATATATATATGTTATGCCGAAAATTTAGCTCCTTAGCTTAGCATTAATTTACCCTTACATAAAATTCCAACCATATGTATGGTATAGACGCGACGTGAAGTACACCCAACGTCAGGTCTGGTAATAATACAGTACTAGCTACAGTAAGAATAAGTATACGTTATTTATTGAGCGCCATTACATGAATTGTATCGGGGTGTGTGTGGGTGTGCGTCTTTGCGCTTCCTATGTTAGCACAACCGAGCAATCCGAAATTTGGCAAACGCACAATCGTTTGCCGAAGTGTCTACCCTATTCCTGTCGTACCGAGACATTCTTCTTCTGTTTCGTTCCTGCCAGCCACTTTTAGCTTTTGCATGCGACAGCGGGGTCGGGGCGAGAGAACGACAATTCTCTCTATGAGGTCGGGCCGAAGCCGCTTCCATTTAAACTGTTCAATGCGGATCTTTTTCCGCTGTAGCAGGTGTGTCTGGAAAGAGTGGTGGAAACAGAGGGGGAAGAACGGTTTGAAAACATCGAACTGGCACACGCTCGTATCTGCAGCGTCCGGCCTCCCGCTCGCCCATCCCGTTCGATCGATTCCGCCTACTGCCCTCTCATCAACCGAGTGGAGGCCCGCGGTCGTCTGCGGGAAGACGAAGAAAAGACGACGCAAAAAAAAACACACACACACCCCACAGAACAGAAGTAACACGGCCCGCTGCAATTCGTCGGCACAACATGTAGTTACCAAACGCCTCATGCTATACGGCCGCATGTCGCAGGACTCTTCTTTTCTCGAAAAAGAAAAGCTTCGTCGTACGTCTCAAAGCAAGCAAAACATCGTCGTATTGCCGTTTATATCCATCGCTTCTCTGTAGGACAGCTCCTCGCCTGACCTGCCGCCTCGGTACAAAAACGCTCTCAAACGATGCGATACAAAGAGAGAGAGAGAAAGAGGGGAGAGTTTCACTGTGTTTTATCCCAACCAAGCGGCGCCAGGAGAACAACACCGCGTTGTGCCCAACCATTTAAAAATAA
>QVRM01003941.1:0-2500 GCA_003439945.1 Dermanyssus gallinae
CACGACGCCGCTTGTTCTCATCGCTTACTGTCGCCAGCACCGACGCTTTTATTATCATCGTAAACTATAATGGCGTATATAATATATATACCCAGCTTCTTTTTTAAGAAGAAAATTGCAAAGATTATTGCTATTACCTTTTTTAGTCTTTTTATTACCATATATATATATATAATATATATATATATATATATTATATATATATAGAAAACAAGGACCTTTGCTTTGGGCATGTCTTCTGTCGCAAAGTGTCGTACCGTCTATTAAACGGAAGTGACGCGCGGAGACGGAATCAACTTGTCGGAATTTAAATTTGCTTGTTTTGGCGGCAAACCGTTGCTGGGCTCGCGTATCGTGCAAGATTGAATCATGAATGAATTTCAAGTAGCTGTCACAATGGCGTGCACAGCCACACACACGCTCACACATCATCCTCTTTAAGCTATTCAACGTTTTCGGACATGACTAAGTAAATTGGTGTAAACAATTGGGTCAAATAAAGCCGTGCGTTCATATTCGCGAATGTACATTTAAATTGGCAGCAGCGGTACAAATCACAGTCGTACGAGCAGAAACAACAACGCGTAAGACAACAGCATAGCATTAGAAACAACCACAATAGCAGTATCAACAAGAACAACAGCAGCAGCAGCAGCAGCAACAACAACATCAACAACAAAATAGCAACAACAGCAATAACAACAACATAGCAACAACAATACGGACAACAGCAGCAACACCAACAACACAACAATTAAGACAGTCATAGTACTCACGATCATTTTAGGGGTCCATATAGATCAATTGGCAACTGGGTGAGCAACGAATAAAGTGAACTAACTACGAACTTACTTTCGTTCGTTGCATGTAGATGTATGACCGACATCTGGCGGACGCTCGAACATCGCCTTCGCAGCGACCATCAACTGAACGGCTTGTGTGTCGTTTAGTTAGTTAGGCGGTCTGTCTGTCTATTAGTGGTCGTGGCCAACCAATCCGACGTTTTGTTTTTTTGGAACAATTGCACACGAAATTGCCTACCCGACCGTAATGGTTAGCGTACGGTGCCGCTCACACGGTGAGCGTACTTGACGACGCCGACAATCACGTCAATACGATAACGAGATATTTTAAGAGGACCAGCAAACCACAAACAACAACAACAACACAACAACAAACAACAAACAACAAACAAAACAACAACAACAACAACAACAACAGAAATAACAACTCTAGCGCATGTCGGCCGCTGCTCATCGTCTGATCGTGTGACCGGGTGTGCCAAGTTAATTTTGCGTTGTGTTGTTGTCCAGGGATGTTAGGCAACTCCAACACGGGTTTATTTAGCCTATTTTATCATCTAGGCTGTTACAAACAAATTTGCCACTTGACAGTCGCCGTACATTAGAGTAACGTAGATGATGCCACTGCCGCGGATGACAATCATTGCCGAGAAACAAACGCCTATCTCAATAAACGAAATTCCCACCAGCCATGTGCTCTTCATGACCTTCAATTTAACTAGGTGTGCCGTAAACGTGCATGCATTGTGGCTTCATTTGTAGCTTGGTTTCAATACCAATATTTAACTCCATTCAATTCGAGTGTTCCTGTTATTGCTTTGTTGCGAAATGTAGATAACTATCTACATGGAAAATACCTGAATTCAATATATACATTGCACAATATAAGAGTTTTAAAAAATAATATAGCGTAAAGTGAAATGTGTGATTTATGCAATTATACGGTTTAAACATTAATAATGAGTTCATGGTTTTTAACGTTCTCGCCACGAAAACGTTTGCCACGAAACTACTCTTGACGACATGGTTTAAGTACTGCGCAGATTGATGTTGCGAGTAGTTTTACATATTGTTTGTTTCGCAATAACTTTGCATTTAAAGTTGGTACATAACTACAATACAGTCGTCATTATACACAATTTGAACACCTTAGCGACGGTCCCACGTGGCGAAAAGTGCAAATCCACCGGTGCGTCTGGTAGCTGCATAGTGTTTAGCGCACATCTGCGAGCAGAACCGGCAACGACATTGATCGCCAATTTGATCAAATCCTTGAGCCGAACATACCAAGTGATAATAGCCATGCACAATGTACCTTGCGTGCACGTGCTGACTAGTGCATGCCATTCCATCCCAAAGCTCCGTGGCGAGATACGCATCATATTGTACAACCTCGGCCGAGGTCTCGGTCACTTTTCCCTGGCGCTTCAACCACAAATGCTGGTCCTGTAACAGGAGACCTAAGCCTGACTTTTATTACTTCCACTGTCGCTTCGCAACCCGTTAGCAGGTATACGAAGCGGTTTCCTGCCATCCGCGGCAAGCAACGAACACGCTTCATATATACATATTCTAAAGCATTTTTCTAGCTGCGAAAATTTGCCACTAAAAGATGGCCCACACCCTGTCAAGGCTGTAGCACAATCTTGGCAAAATATTAAGCTCAAAAAGACGCACTGCCGCACTCAGGTACTCAC
>QVRM01003941.1:7500-32500 GCA_003439945.1 Dermanyssus gallinae
ATCACGCCATACAGCCTTCAAATACAAGATTTACTGTTGAAACCCTAACGGAATTATTCCGTCTTCGCTTGGTCATATAAAAACAGTGTTATTAATATTACGTGTTATTCGTATATGTGAATCTCTCTGTATGATGAGCAAAACTATACAGCTGTATGTACCTAAAAACACCCGTGAGCATAAGATGCAACTTCTCACTATGTAAAGTAACAATTTATGCACAATCTTGTGTTTGTAGTTTATATGCATCTTGTTATGCGCATATGCGTATATATACTTTTCCACCTAAAGTGTAACATCTGTTCGACTATATATATATATATATATATATATATATATAGACATCGCTATAATGTATTATATACGTGTAATGCATGCATATATACACATATATTCTCAAATCTGGTTTAACGCATAACGAAGTCCATTGACATTTACATCCTGAGTAAAGAAATAATGATCACACACATAAGCAAATGTTCATGATTTTATATAATAGTGTATATATACTTATTGGGAACGAGATGAGATACGTAAGATATAGAGATAAAGAGAGAGAGAGGTGTAACCGAACAAAGTGACATAGGGGTACAACGGCGACATACAAGTTTATATACAAAGTTTGCAATAATTCGGAGTTTAAATTGTGTTTTTCGGACTATGTATTGGGTGTCTAGTTTAAGTACACAATTCTAACCAGCAGCAAACACAATCGCTTGTCGGCTTCTTTTACGTATTTAATAGTAGACGCTGCCTTGTCACACCTGACTTAATATTACCGTCCCAGATAGGCAACATAAAACAGAGATACCACCTTGGTCCACCTTTGTCCTGCTTTGCAGTTAATGATCTGATCTAGACGCCTCCGCAATCGTTAGCGACTTACAGAAAATTATCGGTTTCGAGGGGTAGCCTTGGCCCAAGCAACGTCCAAATGCAAACTGTTCATACGGAATGCCGACTTAGATTTAACAATCTCCGAAATCACACACATATGATAACACGAGCTGCAAGATACTCAACGAGAACAAGTTAGGGACGATAGTGGCCGTCACACATCAGACTTTCGGCAGGGTCTGCAATCTCATTGATAAACCCAGTAGGATCAAACTCACTTCTATGCGAGATCAAGCCACGAGCAGTTTGGTTGAGGTTCATGGAACTTCACCAAAAGACAACATCAAATCTTGGGGTGAATGGTCGTCTCTGCTGGCGGATCAGTATGCTTGTTAGCCTATTGATCAAGTCAACAACGACTTAACTAGGGTTCGGTTTAGGGCAACCTTTGGAGAAATAGCAGGCGGCTGGCTACATGACCTATACAGTGGATGATTAGTAAATATATTATATATTACCAGGCACTACAAGAATATGTGTTAGCCTCAAACTCGGCACGCCTCTCGTTCACCCTTACATATGGCGATGCGCGGAGACGATGGGCTTTAGAGCTCACCATGCTCTATCCTGCGCCCTCAGTAAAGGCCGTAGACCACGCCAGGCGGCTATTAACGACACGTTAGCAAGGGCCCTGAGAACGGCAGGCTACCCAAGCACGTTGGAACCCACTATGCTGACCGGAAACGACGGTAGGCGTCCCGACGGGATGACCCCTATCCTCTTTGTAAGATATCGACAAGGTGAACGACCTGGTGCAAAGTTATCGCGGGTCTTAATGCAAATGTTGGCAGTGAGGGTGGTGATCAGCGTTGGAATAGTGGATTACCGGAAAGTGTGCGCGGAGTGGCTTTCGAAGAAGCGCAGCAAACTTCGGACGACAAACTAAAAGACACAGTGGAGAGCTGGCTCTGGTCATTTGGGGAACCGCTTAAATAAAGGCATCAATAATACCCACAGTGTCGTTTCGTGTCTTTTTCATTTGAACCCAACTTGTAAATTTAACGTGCTACCGTCATTGCTATGATCTGCTAATTAGTAGACCTAAATTTTAAATAAAAATAGGATGTTAATAAAATTGCCATCCTACATGTCTACTATATCAGAGAGAAACTTCAGCACAAGCCGATCATCGATCTTACATTTCTCTTTTTTGGTGGAAGAACCAACTCGCTTATAAAGCATTTGGCTTTCTCTGACATAAGCTACACTTAACACACATTTAGATTAATAATTTGAAGATTGAAAATGTGTACCTTGTTCGTGACCCAGGCATCGCAAAGACTAGATTGCGCGCAGAGTTACGTAGTACCAGTACTATCAAGCAACTGATTTTTAGAGCGACATCGATGTGGCAATGTCTCATTGGAGTTTTGTATGGAACGCCTACAGTAGAATGGTGGGATCTGGTCTGCCGAAGGGAGCGTGCTGCACGTGTATTATGCGATAGGCTGTGAGACATTTATATCTAACAAACGCGTATTTTTCTTCAAGCAAAAGTGGTACTGGTTTCACTGCTGATACGAGCTTACGCACAGAGGTATATTTAATAGCATGTTGCATAAGACATATAATCCTGTGTAATGCCTGGCACCGGGATACACAAGCCTTTACATATGCGGCGTGTTGCGATAAATTAGCAAAGCTTGGCAGGCAAACAACGACCAGCCAATATTGCGGCGGCAAGACCCATGCGCCTTATACATATATATATATATATATATATATATATACAGGGAGTGGGAGGCGATGTTAGCTGGAAAATACTCGATTAATGTTTTTCCTTCAAACGAAACTCTGAAAACCCATAATAAAGGATGACGAAGTGCTGGTAGGCGGCTATGTGAACATTGTATGTACAATTTATTTGTTGTTCATCACAAGTTATTACAAGGTTGTATTATGTGTATACTAAATTCAAAACGTATTATTTATTACGTTTTGTTCGTTAGTACAAAACTGTACTTTAGAATAATACATGTGTATGCATATGTACATGCGTTTCGTACAACAACTTAAATGATACGCTGAAGGATCGTTAGCAACCGAAATTACTTCAGGGCGAGCGCAGTTTGTTCGATGAGAGCTTTTTTCGTGCAATGACGGCTTAAGGTTCATTTGGCAGGGTATGGTTTTAGTCACTTCGACCGGTCGATTGGTGGTTTCGATCCAATTATCGTAAGTTCACAATTTATCATAAACGGGTCTTACAAACGCATGCTTAAGACTGGCTGCAAAAAAAATCCTGATCTCTTAGCACTCAAGTCATTACTTTAGGACTCAAGTATGGTCAAATACGTTTTCGAGTATTGTCATGTACGTTTTTAGAACACTTCTACTTTCTATTAAGATTCATTTAATTCGGCTTTTCTCTCGATAACGGCGCGGGATTCATGTACCCAAGCCGCTCTGCTTGAAGACATGCTCAAGTGCACGGCCTAGACCACTGACTGTCTCAGTTGTAAAGCATTTCACAGGTAAGCTTGTGTCGAAAAGGTAGTGTATGTGTGTGTATGTGTGTGTGTGAATGTATGAGTGTAGATCGATATCTTTCCTCGGAATGTTAACGTATCGTCGGTATGTAGATCTTTTTACGTTCGTATACCTAGTGTCTCTGTAGTGGCTTTATGAGCTGTTCGATTTCAACGAGCAGCACAGTCTGGACTGTAGATCTTGTAGGTAATCTATACCTGACACTCAGTCAGCACTACATACATATTTGTCTAGATATATTATATACATAAAAACTTAGGAAACACCGGCGCTAGCGCCGGTGATGATCTCCGAATCCGTACGAGACCGGGTTGGCGACGTAGTGAGCGTCGGCGGGATGAGACGACGCCGTGCCTGGCTCGTTGGTATGGATCGTGGCCCGGAATCCATTAGCGTCGGCCACGTACTCGACGCGTCGCGAGATGCCGTTCGCGTCGGTGAACGAGTACGAACCCTTCTTGGTGTTGTGTTCGTCGGACACCTCGTGGCGTGATTGCTTGTTTCCGTACTCGTCGACGATTTCGTAGCCAAACTTGTACGGCTGCGGAGCGTACACCTGCTCCTCGTGGTTGTTGTGATAGTCGTGATGCTGATGCTGCTGCTGCTGATGGTGGTGGGGGTGAGCGTGATGATTGCCGCCGCCGCTGCCGATGCTGTTGCCGCCGCCACCCCCGGCGTCACCCCCCGCGTAGACTGCGCCTATGTAGCCGCCCGCGCCGTGGTCGTCACTATCGCCTCCATAGCCGCCCGTCTCGTAGGCCAACAGGTCGTGACCGGCGTGAACAGACGTCACCCCCGGTGCTGTCGCGGCCACACATACGGCCAACGCTACGAACTGCACGGGAACCGGGGGGGTTCGGATCGATCAAGCACGAGCACGAAACAGCGCCACGCATGCAAGGAACGTGAACGATGAACATGGTCAACATGAATAGACGGACAAGCAGACAAACAAACAAATAGACAAACAAACAGGCAGACAGATAAATAGATAGATAGACGAATCAATACAACAGTTGTAGCAGTAGCAAAACATTGACAAAAATAATAGCCGACGATAACGACACTCACACGAAAGAAACAACAAGCAAAAAACCAAAACAACGGAAAAGGTAGAGCTAGAAGGAGCTAGCTACCGCGGAGAGGCAGTAGAAAAGCAAGAAGAAATAGAAGTAGAAAAGGGTCGAAAAAGAAAAACAACAACAAAAACATTCACAAGATCACACAAAAACAACGGAAACAAGACGATTACGACAGCCAGGAAGGAAAAGACGACGTCAACAATGCTGATGGCGAAGGGCCAAATTCAGCAACGGTGAGGATGATCAGGCCACAACGGCCACAGGCACAACGAACACAATGAGAACAACTTCACGACGATGGTGTAGAACAGCAAGGACAACACGAGCAGCAATGCAACCGTGACAGTCGTAGGGATGAGGGCAGAACAAAAACATAGATTCGTGTCGAGCAGCGTGCACTATAAGGGAAAAACGGGTTAAATGGCTTAGAGTACTCGCTCTCGGCGACACGAAGTTCTAATGAAGTGAGTGCTCGAAGGTATATGCACCCCGCCTGATGCTGTGCTGAACCTGGCGAGAAACAGACGGACACGTTAGAAGAAGTATCCACAAGTCCTCGCGTCGAATCGGCGAAGGATTGGCCTATTCTTAGGAAGAACGAACACGCGCTTGACAGATCCGATGTTTGTCGTCTTTGAGCTTAAGTCCAACGAAGGAGTTCTACGGGATCTTATATCTGATCTGTAATAACCATTCTAACAGTTAATACTCGTCCCCGCTACTATGCCTCGAAAGTGCACTTCTCAGATATATAATACTACGCATGATTATTTATCCAAGAAGTGCAATATCGGGGACCGGGAGTAGATGTACGCTAATACTGCTACAAAATCCTGCCTTTGGTATACGTGTATACATATGGAGCTTTAGTTCTTCTAATTTACGTTACTAGCGTTCCACACGCAACACACATTCTTCGATCTCGTATTCGGTGGTTGGAGAGAAACGACGTATAGTTAACAGATAGAAGAGAACAGACGAGCTGTTTATATCTTCACTCGCTTGGGATTGTCTCAAGCTGGAACAACCCTAAGTGCGGGCGGGGACTCTCAACCCTCTCTCCAGAGCGCAACACCATAGAGAGGCGCGACCCTCTAAGAAGGCGCGACTTTCTAAGGAGGCACGACTGTTCGTGGCCTCGTATGTATAGATATCCATTGGCGGAGTTAACGGTTGATGTTCACGCAAGTGGCCAACGTGGGCACGAATCAACGAGATGCGGCGCCGCGAACAGAGGAGTCACTCCTCACATCCAGTAGGGCAACTTGGGCTCGTTTTTGGCCGGTAGACGGCTGCCTGTAAAGCCATGTGCACACATATCCTACGAGACGTCGGAGTAGGGTTAGTTGGACAACTGAACCCTTGGGAACTGGGGGCCGGCTTCAACCTCAGTCTGAAGAATCTGCGGTTTCCTTTGAACAGCAGCGGCAGTAGCACTCTTCAGGCGTGTCGACATGAACACCTGCTGTAGTTGCAACTTCGCGACACGTCTAGCTCACACTATCCCCGGAAACACTCGACGCATGCAAAGATCAAGATTGCGACGCAAAGGACGAGTCGAAAGTACGATAGCGATACTTCAAGGGATGTTACGACGGCGACGCATTGACTACCTGGAGCATGACTGCGGTGGTTTTGGCTGGCGGTCGAAAGAAATTGGTGTTCGAGCTGGTGCGCGAACCCGTTTTAAATGCCCCACCTCGTCGGGCGCGCTAACACGGCGCCTGCCGGCTGGGGTACCGGCGGCAGTGGCAGCAGCAGCAGCAGCAGCTGCAGCTGCAGCCCCAGGAGTGGGGGTAGCGTCAAAGACTTCAAGAAGAAAGGGACATGATGGTGGAGCCACCGCCACCGCCGCTGCCACCGAAAGTCGTGGTCGCCGCAGAGCCACCTGAACAACATCCACCTGAATACAGGCGATCGAACCTGCGAAAAACAGTAGCGTCCGCGTAAAGGCTGCTCAACGGAGGTGCCACGACAATGACGACGACGACGACGATATCGCTACAGCGAGAGAAGATGACGGAGCAATGTGAGGGTTGGTCTACACCCACTCAGTATCCACCGTTGGCCGCCACGTGCGTCACGTTACAAGAACGTTTCGGGCGTAGCGAGCCGCAGATGGCTAACAGGCTTCGACTTTGCGCCGCGTCGTCATTTGATCAGCGGTGTATGCTGTAATAACTGACTAACTTAGCAATCAATCAATCAGTCAATCAGTAAATCATTCAGTCAACCAATCAGCCATACGACGCCCAACAATTATGATGAGCCTCACAACAATGGACCTTACAAATTAACCGTAACTTACTAATTAATCTATATCCTTCTCGCTCTCTCTCTCTCTCTCGCTCTCTGGCTTTTCCTGATCTTTTAAGCAATTGCTAAGTGCCGAAGCGCCGAATTACGCTAGCAACATCAGCAATACTACGTGTTCTGCTACACCCAGCGCCTTATCGCTATTAGTGCAAATAATATTATTCTATTCTCGAACAGCATTATCTCAGACATTATTATTATTATTATTATTATTCTTATTAGTAGTAAACGCATTAACATAGGCGACGATTAGTGAACACGATGGATGACACAAACGTTGTTACTAGCAGTAGTAATATTATTATTGTTGTTATTGAGGTGCGAGGACGATCGAAGTTGTTATTCTTACTTATACTACTGTCTTATTCAGTCAGACACGACAACATTGAGTCGAATGCACGAGTGGGCATTTGCTGGCGGATAGTGCTGGCTGGTAAAGTAGACGCGGCGGCGTTGGTGGCGAGCAGAATCCATTATGTTAAGGGTGTCCCTTTTTGGAACATAATTAATTCTATGCTAACGCTAACTACTCGTTGTCGGCGAGATGGTTTTCATCCCTCCGTCATTTCCTTCGTTGGCTTAGTGTCTGCCGATGCCATTGGTCGTATGGTAAGTCAAAAGTTTCTCCCGTTCCACAGAAGACAGCGACAGAAGCTCAGAAGCCGCGGCGGCAGTACAAGACGACGACAATAACAACAACAACAACAACAACAAAAAAAACAACAACAACAACAATAACAACAGCAGCAACAGCAATAGTAGCACTCGTACGGGATTAATTGTAAACAGGATAACCGCCGGCCACCGCACCGTCGTCAGCACTGAGAATTTTCGGACGCCGAATACTGAACGCGTGCTAGCAAGCAAGTAGAGCCCAAATTTGAAGCAACAAACATCGCCACCGAACGCTAAGGTCATCAGCGTCAGTAACGAACAAAAGAAAAAGCGGCCAAAAAATCAGTCCGTCCCTAGAGCGATACCTCCACCTACAACAGTAGCCACAACGACCACAATTATAGCAGCAGCAGCAACAATAAAACAACAACACCATCAACAACATCTGCAAGAACAACAACAACAAGAATCATAATAGCAACAAAGGCAAAGACACCAACCAGTAACATCAACAGCTGAACAACAGCAGCAACAACAACATTAATTATCTAGCCATGCTGGCGGTAAAATTTCACGATCGTAACGGATAACAAATGATAAAGTGGTTTCAAGCAGCGTAGTTGAATTGTAAATGTAACCCTCGACCAAGACTAGCATTCTGCACTGCCATTGTTGTGGTAGTGGTGGTGGTTAACAACTTTAAAATGTGTATACTAGGCTATTTTCTGATGTTCTGAGTTCGTGACATCGACTGTGAAAACAGCCATCACTTTAACAATTACTAAGTCTAATAGAGAGCCTAATATTATTATTAATAATTAATAAATATTAGTAAGATATTAAGTCTATTATTATCATCATCATTATTGTGATTATTTTGCTATTGAAAATACTGCTCTCCTCGCTGCTTTCGTCAGTGGCAATTTTTCTGCTGCTGGTAGAGTCGTATTTGCATGGCCGTACATTGTTCATACTTTGGCTACTGGTGTTTCTGATTGGTTGCCATATTGTCAGCAAAGAACACAATGCTTGTTAGGATATTCACCCCATGCTCGTGAAGGTTCCACTCGGCATTTTATGAGCAGGCGCAAAATCCTCATACGTTATGACTGTGTCATTCATGTCTGTCTCAGTGTTCAATGAAAACACTGCGATACGCCATGTTCTTGCTGCTTGCCGACTCCCATAAATAGGCACTAGATCTAGGCGATAACCTGGATTCAGCATTTGTCAACACGAGACGGAGTGAAGATAAGACTGGCCGGCGACTCCGGCACTATAGGAGAAGTCACGGACGGGTTCGATCCCGGCGCTGTCACTTATACCCTTTTAAAATGATCTTTTGCAAGATTTGTTATGCAGATCTTTGTTGTAGATGTAATAAATATTACAAATAAAAGCCACTCAATATATATATATATATATATATATATATATATATATATATATATATATATATATTTATATATATACATATACATATACATATATATATATATATATATATATATCCGTCGTAGTTTTTCAAATAGCATGACTGCAAACGTGAAAAACCGTAAATGCTAGCTTGACATAAAATGACATGGTTGGCCGGGTTTGGTGTGTGCTTCTGCAGAATGCTAGGCGATGCTCGGCGCTTGCAATCTTGTCGAGTAAGTGTTCCTATCAAGATCAGTTTGAGGTGTTGACGTTACCAAGTGGCCACAGTCACCTCCTCCGTTCGACCGGCGACTTGGCCAACACACCGACAAGCATCGAATGCATGTGACGCAGTCGTATGTCGAAAATGACGCTCTTCGGTGATACTAATTTAATCGTAGTTCAGCTTATCGCAGCCCATTGACACTGACATGCGTTTTATGGCGCAGAAACGTCGTTTCATGGCATTGATATTTTACGTATATATATATATATATATATATATATATATATAATGTTCTGAATATATTTTGTTTGAATAGTTAAAACGGCACCCATGGTTGTCATCATGTTACGCCTTTAAGCAAGTATATACAATATGCTGTGGGTCTACATGAACACAGCTTAAACTAGAGAATTGAACAGTATATATATATATTTATAATTTATTATTACGTAACCTGATGACAACCATGGACGCAGTTTAAAGTAGATCATTAAGTTGAATGATATATATATATATATATATATATATATGACGGGTGGACTCCTTTAGAGCTACCGACCTCACAAATTGCGTTGCACGTCAAGTTGTGCGTCTAACAGTAGCTTTTATAGAAAAAGCAGCATCATCCGGATTAGCTCCTCTATGCATCTTAATTGCAAGCAAGTTAAGTTTTACCCTGTAAATATCCCTTAGCGGCAAAAGCTTAGAGTCATGGAAACACTTACGAACCGAATCGCTACGGCGCAAACTAAAAACTGCCCTGAGGGCATCATTCTGAATTACTTCCGCCCTATGAGTTATACCCCTATTATGAGTTTCCTAAAGAGAGATACCATTACAAAGAATTGGCACTAATGACATTTAATACACCATAAAAAGGTTTTTAACTGGAATTTCTAGTTCCCGTAGACGACTAATAGATGAAATTACCGCATAGCAATTAGGCGTAAGAACATCGAAGTGATTGTGCCATCTAAGCGTCTCATGTAAAGTTAAACCCAAACATTTTATAGTCGGAGAGAGTGTCACCTCCTTTCCATTGAGCTTCAGCATCTGAAACTGCGCAAACTTTTGGGCAGGGCGAAACAACGTGAGTCCAGTTTTGATAGCAATTATCAACAGACCGAGTTTTTCAAACACAAGAACAGCATACTGCACTACTTGTATCGTCCTGTGTACGCCAGCCCGTATCGCAGATAGTTGAATACGAAAAAGTAAGATCAGAACAGACGATGGGCCTACTTTCTACGATTTACCTTTACAGTGAATGATTTAGGAAGTTGAAAACGGCAGAAACATCTAAAAAGACACCGAGGCGAAGTTAGTTGTTCTAGGAAGAATTAAAATTTGGACGGTAATTATTCGGATTTTGACGGTACGCCGTATTTTTATTTACGGGTATAACTGTGGACACATTTTATACAGCGGGGAAAACACCCGTTGTCAGGGAACGGTTTATAGCCGAAGACGTGTCATTAGCACTGCCAGTACCTTGCAAAGTTTTGTGTGAGAAAAACGAAATTTCGGGTTTTTAGGTTGGTGCCTTGGCCACATCTCCAGGGGGTCTATTCTAGCGCCTATGCAGATTTGGCACTGGTCGTTGAAGGAACGGCCAACGGAGCCCTGAAGGATATCCGACAACACCTCCGCACGCTAGGTCTTGAGCTTGCTTCACATACGACGGAATCAATTTGTTTAAGCGGCCTAATGCGTCATCCACAGTATTTAAATGTACACCTGCAAGGTCACCCAGTAATACCCACTCCCATGGTTAAGTACCTGAGCGTGATCCTAGATAGGACGCTCACAGGAACTCCTCATGTGCGCTATGCAGCAAAAAAGCAGCCAAAGCCTCAGCAGAGCTACGGGAAGTCCTCCCACGAACCAGAGGTTTGGTCTCTTAGCATCAGTTATGGATAGCATCTGTTACATGCCGCACCTTTATAGGATTGCACGACTACCAGAGCTACAACACTCCGCCTTCTCCACAAAATTTTTGGGACCTAAAAGCTAAAAAACTAGCATTAAGAAGCCCCTTAATTAACGTCCGGACGGAGGAGTACACTGGTCAGCAGAACAGACGCGCCCTAAGCAAATGGAGCTAATAATGGAAAGCAATTTAGCCATCCTGGATACAGGACAAAATCAATACTCCCTGATCTCAAAAAATGGTACAGCCATAAACACAGACTGAAAAACAAAAAATGGTCCCACTCGCGCAACTGCTAAGAGGCAACGATGGTTTCTTTTGAGCCATAACCGCATTCGTAAAAGCTGACGATGTAAGGCACCCCGACGAACGCTGGGCCATTTTCAACACTGAGCGAGAGTATATATATATATATATATTCTTGTAAACTTGTAACTAGAGGCTGCTCTTAGTCTTTAAATATGGAGACTTCACGTGCCCGGCTCAAACAAATGGAGCCTCGCTATAGAGCCATGCGGTGGCAACCCACTCTTTCTCTTTGTCCCCACTTTTCCGCTCAGCTGCAAATTAAAATGGGCGATAATTTTCTATAGCCAACTTGTTTGCAAGACAATCATAAAAACAAACTAGTATATGAGACAAAATATCGGAATACGAATATTTTGTTTGAAAAACCGCTCTAGAGGTTTTTCTGACGAAACGAAACGCACAGCTTCAATAGTGAGCCGGAAGGATACCAAGATAATTTGCTACCGTGCTCACCTTAGAGTAAATTGGGAACCAGGTACAATTAAAGATCATTGTGTTAGATTAAAGACTATTTAATATACCGGACCGATAATATAGGACCGCTATTCTAGCGCTAGAAAAACAAGACAATCGTAGAATCTGCAGAGATCTCTCAAAGAGCTCTCTTCCCGTTACAGTTACCCCTTGCCTTTTCTGTCCACGTTTGAAGAGATCTTAGTTCGTGGAATTCAAATTATGTTGCCTTCCTTAAGTATTTCCTTCCAAAACGCAAGTTCTTTTTACAGAATGAAAATATATGAGCTATCAGAATAACTCAGTCTGATGGCCTAAAGTTTTAAAAGTTAAGACGGATTAAATGAACACACCCGTAATTCTAGTCAAGGTCGGCTTTTCTAAACTCACTTGAGTTAGAGTATCTTCATATAAATATATATATATATATATATATATATATATATATATATATATATATATATATATATATATATGAGGATCCTCTAAGTCAAATGAGTTTAGAAAAAAAATCGGTTATCCGATTCTGTCAAATTAGTCTGCACCGCTCTTTCAATACGAGGTATGTATATATATTAGGACGCCCTGAAGTCTGACGGGGTCGATTTATTTACTTGCGTACTATGCTGTCGGTGTAAGCTACGATAGAAAATCCGAAGTAACAACTTCAATTAAAAGACAAAGGCAGATGGCTTGCCTGTGCGGTGCTTTTATGGAATATTATATATATATATATATAGGGCTTGTATAACATAAAGGCATTTATATAAAAACTTGTATAGGCCGTTCACAGCAGTGTAGAGGACTTCTTCTGGTGGCTCATAAATCACTAATTCACTGTATGACTACGCGCGGCTTGTAATTTGTCTAGTGTGACGGTACGTAACATTTGCTATTTTGGACAGTTATATCGCAAGAGCCATATATATTACTGTTACACACATAGATATATATATATATATATATATATATATATATATATGAGTTCGGTATGTTTATGGGCAACATGGTATTGCATCTACGATCTACCGGCAATATTTAGTGACATAGATTGCTAATAATGGACAAGTACTTGTTTTTGAAAACGCCGGAACGGAAAGCTTTTGGCAAAAAGTTGAGTACCTCCCCTAGTTTGTTGTCGTCGACACAACCGTTTTCCAACCGCGGCCGCGCTGGGTCTGCTCTGCGGCTATTTTCGTATTGTTGTTTTATTCTCAGCAGATTTGCCTAGGCCATCAACATTTCTACCGCCGGCACCCGACCTGCTTGATTCAATCGAATGCTAGAAATAATTGATTGACCGTATCAACTGTTGCCAACCACTTATAGTGGCATAGCGTAGAGTAATCTGAGTCAAATGCTTGAGTCGATGTGCCGCTTCACCATGTTGACTGGAAAAAGCAAAAACCTGTTTCTAGTTTCCCCATATATATATATATATATATATATATATATATATATATATATATATATATAGATGATTTCTACATCTGATACTAGTGCGATGATTAGGCCCGGTTCCATATGGTATTGTTTTGTTCATTCGTCTTGTGGTATCTTGGATTTGACGATCGCTTGGCGGCGTCACTGTGTTCAGCTCTTTATGACTAGGGGGCAGATCATTGTCACGGCAACTGCGAGCAGCATGGATTCAAATTTAACTATGCTCAAATTCGTTTATTTTTATTGCTCTGTTGTATTTGTTGGTTGACCATTGCCGTGTCGTGCTGCTGAAAGGGTTGCGTCCTAAGCCTAAACGGTTTGAAACTGAGAGGTTTAAGTTGCGCGTTTAAAACCTTTAAAGCACCTCTCATGCAACTGCTCGACAATGTCGTGTAAAAATTATGATGTTAGGCTTCCATCTTCTTCCATCCCTTCAAATCAATCTGTCGCCAAGTTTGTTGTTGATTCTGAATCACGGTTGCTGAAACTGCCTGCTGACATGTTGGCATATGACTAACCTGCCGGCAGATGCGGTCCGGAGAAACTCGCCTCGGTCATCCTACCTTTGGTATACGAGTATGCACACATATGCACATAAATGGTTTGATCTCAACGATACGTTTAGAATTTGTCGTGGAAAAGTCCAATCTAGTTTTGTTCGAAACCGGATTGAATTATTTAATTTAGAATTGTGTTGGCAAGAAATCTAGGTTACTGTGGTCCAGTCACGGTCCAATCAATGTTTTTTGTCGCCTTTAGCGTATAATTAGATAGTTGGGCAGTATATGTCATATTTTGGTCTTCACCTTCTTAGCCACCGTTAGCGTGCTCATGCCGGATCTAGTTGGGGTTTCCTTAACAAATAAATGTAACAAAAGGGCAATGCTCAACCCGATTTAACAATCAAAGAAGAAATACTTTTACCTTGGCGTGTCAACGTCTTAAGCATATATATATATATATATATATATATATATATATATATATATATATATATATATAAGCATTATTATTACGCCTTAAGCCTCTACTGCTGCTGAACCTGGGATTTACTGCCTATGCAAATCTGAAATGCAACCAGGCAGCTCCTCGCAAGGTCGGCACCTTGGTGACACTGAATCCAGATCGTTTTTCTTCTTTAAGCAGCGCTAGGATCTTGACGTGAAACGTGACAAACGTCGTCTCCGTTCTGAAGTGGTGACACTTCTAAATTAGTGCTCGCTTGGTCCTAGTAAAATGCCAATGCTCCCCTTGCACGGCATTGCCATAGAATTGCAAGCCGGAGGAGGTGGGGGAGAAATCCGGGTTTAGTGAGCTTGCGTGTCCCACACTAGTCGCACTTTCGTGCCGGCCACAAATTTGTATCATGCATTCCCCAAACCTCCCATATAGGTTTTTAAAACGTTTTTAGCCGGTACCCTCTTCAGTCAAAAATTTAAACATTTAGCCTGCGTATATCGGATGTCAGTCGAACTCTGTTTTGTTCGTTGCATACTATTGCAAACCTACAATTACAATTCCCGCAGTACAACTAGTACTTTTGTTATTTTAATTAGAGTCGTCACTAATGAGCTAAACTTACTTCTACTATTGCTAGAAGAGTGGTTGGAACTTAAAGGTTGATTTTGACTCTAGACTATCATTCGTCCACTACGGGCTTGTAATCACCGTGAGCAATTCCAGAGCATCCTCTTACGAGGCCAGATATGCCTCACGGGGAGCTCTAAGTTACAGGGCATGTTAAGATAACTAGGGTTTCCCAACAGTCCTTGTGGCAGCAGCATGGCCGCTAACTCTCAGCGGTATCTGGTTTATCATCCACTCTCAATGAGCATCGTCTAAAGATAATGCGACAAACAACGGGGATCAAAACGGCAGTATTCGGGTAGATGACAATCATGAGTGACGCACTATTTAATGTTACTTCAACGGCCACCAAAGCCAAGTACTGCAGACACCACTTCAACATTACAAAAGTATGTAAAATTGTGCGTCGAGGTTGTTGACGCAAAAGCAAAAGTTGTTGTAGTATTCTTAGATCTCAATAAGGTTTTTTTTTGTAGTATTAATAGACACAGACTGACAGCTACGTTAGAATTGTTTGCTGTTGTAGTAAACCTAATTCAATCATACTTTGGCACACTATCAGTAAAATATGGGGCAAATGATTAGGCTCTCTGCTAGGCCCCACACTATTTTATAATGTATTGCATATACTACCGACTTTCATGGCGTTCCATGTCGCTCTTGACACTTGTTTTCGTAAGGGCGAAACATGGAGATACTATTCTAGCATAGTATTTTCATGTTTCGCTCTAAGAAATATTGCCTATAGCGCACATTTCTGAAACAACTCTAAGTAAAATTAGTATCTGGCCTCACAGCCTTGCGCTTAATGTAACCAAACAATGCGAATATACAAAAAGCGCTTAGCTAACGGGCATTAGGGCTTAGCTAACGGGCATATGTGAATAAACGGTAATTCCTGCGAGGGTGTGCGTAAGGAAAAAAACATATTCTAATTGAAATCAATTTGCAAGACATTACAACTATCCATCATTACCTCAACTACCAACTAAGCAATAGCAGCAGCTTTAATTAACTCGTGGGGGTTGGAAGGCTGAGGCGAAAAACAAAGTTACATTTCACCTCAAAGCCAATAACTGATTAGCCACCTCACTGATAACGTGCTGCCGGTTGGTACATTGCGCCTTTGCATGTGAATACTGAATGACGTCGTCCAGAATCACCGGTTCTGTTGCTGTTGCCGATTTTGAGGCCAGTACACCTCGAATTGCTTACAGTAAAACAGCTAAACATATTATTCTAAGCCAAAATGAAAGAAATGCCTTTCTAGCATGGCTATGCCGTAGCTGTATGTACACTTATATAAGTACAGTGGCGAATAATAAAAATACTAAACGTTGCTACTTCGTATATTAATATATATATATATATATATATATATATATATATATATATACATACATACATATATTTAAATATAAAAGACAGTAACAGTTATGCATACACACATATCGGCTTGTATGCGTGCGTATCTAGATCTCTGACGTAACAGTAGTCGTGGACTTTGGCTCATCTCAAACTTTCACCTCTTGATTGGCTCGTTTATTAGGTATTGACGCTAGCATGCATCGGTCTACATATATATATATATATATATATATATATATATATATATGTATATTCGTACCACATCAGTCTATTTGATCTATTATTGACAATAAACGACAACTGTAACAACAACAGCAACAGCAACAACAACAAAAAGACCAATGTGGTATTCTTTCGATTGAGTTGAAATGGACAGCAATCAACGGCGGTTGGGTAGCTGGTCAGACTCGGCGGCCCCGCGCGCCGGTGGCAGAGCTTACGACAGCCACAGAGCCGGCCGGCACACGGCCACTGAATAAGGACAGGAACCCAGCCGACGCTGAAATGGCGATGACGCAAGATGCAAGCCGAATGGAAACACATCTGGTAGAGACCGAAAGGAGACAAAGAACGAACAGTATCGTTGCATATCAGGCGCTCAACATGTGCTCACATTGAGCAGCGAGCGGCCAAACAGAACTAGTGGAAACGCAAAGCAGTTAAACATGGACGACGGAACATCGGAGAAGAACCCCGCCGAAGACGATGACGAAGATGACGACGATGATGACGACGAGAGACTTATAATACCTTTGTACCTATTTATAGATTAGCACTCATACTACAGCCACAGCTTTGCTACGCGGGGTGGGGTGGGGTGGGGATGGGGGTATTATTAGGGTACCATTAGGCCAGTGAATACATTGCGCAGCATTGCAATGCTGGCCACTGTCGCTTGTGGCTGCGGGAAGCGGGAACGGGATCCTGGCGTGGTGGTGCCAGGTTTGTCGTGCACATGTCTGTCTGTCTGTATGTCGGTCTGCCTGTGTGTGTGTCCGCAATTCATCTTACGTGGTCGCCAATTAAATGTCAATAAAAACTGCTCCCATTTTGCGTCGTTGCGACTCTGAAAGCGATTGATTGCGGCGACGATCATTTAGTTTGTTTTTCATCTCCAAAACAACGGACGGTGGAGCAGTGGCATACAAACGAATCAACGAACGTATACGCTTGTTGTCTCCATCAACGTGTCGACATCAAGAATGCGGCGTTCTTGTGTGACGCACTTGCGGCTTTGATTGAGCACACAAGATATTGCGATTCATACGAAATCGTAGAATCGTTGTCTTACGTTGTGAGAGGAGTGTGTCTATGTGTGTGCACATAAATGTGGAAATGTTACGCGAGCTGCTTGTGGTGATCAAGCAGTGTCCCGAGACACTGTGTTTCTTGGTTGATTGTCACCATTGATGTCACGACGGATGTGAAGACACCGAAGATGAGAGCCCTGTTCGGACGGGGAGGTCTTTTTGACGTCCATCCAACAGAAGAAGACGTTGAAAGAGTTCGTGATATCTTACCCAACGATTGCTGAATGACTATGATTGAGATAGCTTAGGAGCTAAAAATGCATATATTATGGACCAGTTGAAACAGGCTTAACCGATATTTTATACGCACTAAAACTGGCAGCACAGTTCGTTCCGAAAATGTTACATTTCCAGCAAATGAACGTCCGTCGGGAATGTCCAAAGTCAACCTTCTGTCGGCAGCAGAAGGCCCTGGATTTGTTTAGAGTTTATACAGGAGAGCAGTTATGTGTACACCGCAGCTATGTGTACACCGACATCAAGACCATCGTCCTGTGCGAGGCGCGCTTCTAGGGAGAGGGTTGATTGACGAAATCGAGATAGGGCAGAGTTAACACCAAGGCACTTTTAACTGTTCTTAGACTACGAAGAAATCATTTTCCACGAATTTTTGTCACCGGTTTGTACGGTTGTACGGTCCATAAGGAATACTACTGCAAACATTTAAAAATATTGCGTGCTAGCGTCCGACGTATGAGCCATGAACTTAACAAAACTTGAGTGATCAACTCTTGTGGGCTTTTTATCACGACAACGCGCCGGGTTCGCACATGTTTACTGATTTTGGATTATGTTATGGAAAAGTCGATTTCTATATTTCCGCAACCTCTTTAATCGCCGGATCTGGCTGCGTGCGTTTTGACTCGAAAATACGCGTTAATAAGCTCTTTCGAAAGGGTGGGAACAAAGGTAGCACACGTTTCCTCAGGCGGGAGCTATTTAAAAGAACACTTCTGAATAATAAATACATCTTCGTTTTTTATAAATATGTTTTAGAACTTTTTTGATTCGAGGTATATGTGTATATATATATATATATATATACTTGCTAGCCGTCTGTAAGCCGTCAAAGCATTGTTGCTGAACTGGCAGGGAGAGGTTGCCGAAGCTTCGGCCGAGAATATACACCTTAATATCTATACCTCTCGGTACTATTGGGTGGGAGCCGCATGCTCTAGCCCCGTACCGTATACACAATATCTACTGTGCACGGCTAGCATCGTTTTGTATGCTCCACTCCAGGGTTTCACCAGCCATGCGACCAGTACCGATGCCAGTTCCATTCGCAAGCGTGGGCAAAATACCACGCAACTGAACTGCCAGACGACTCACCGTTCCCTAGGTTATGTCTTAACGTAGGACGGACGCTAGCGTTGCATCAGGCATCACTCGTTTGTATATACCTTAGAAAATGCAATTGAGTTGTGAAATAAATAAAATAAAGTAAAATGTCATAAAGTATTAGATATATATATATATATATATATATATATATATATATATATATGCACAACGCATACACATATATACATAACTGTATATGTATATACAAAAAATACTTATCTCTCTCTTTCTCTCTCTCTTTATATAGATATATATATACGTGTTTACATATATGTGTAATAATAACATGTAATCACAGATATACCTATGCCAATCAATGAATTAGTTATCTTTTCACGAGAAAGCAGTCTACTCGCACGCGTCCACTCTCCTAGACCACATTCTCAATGAAGCCAGCCTTTGTTGATCGGTGTACGAACCAGCGCTGTGAACTGATTTTGTTTGCTACTAGCACCACTTATTAGTTCACTTCTTTGTTTGCTTTTTCTTCTTCTAATAGCAGGCACTTGTTGTTTATTCGATTGCCGAGCAGGCTCGTCATTTCGAGTGGCCGAGTGGTATATATATATATATATACATATTTGCTTATATGTAAGAGGCAACAATTGTCTCATTATATATATATATATATATATATATATATATATATATAAATAAACTGCGTGCTATCGACGACAGATTGAGTGGTCAACAGCAAAGTGGACGGCGATTTCTGAAGTAGCTAAACGAGGCTCGTCCGGCCGTGGCCGTCACGGCACGCCACGAGTTTCATTGTCGACAGGTGTTCGTTGTTGTTGTCGTTGTTGTTGTTTTTGTTGTTGTTGTTGTTGTTGTGGTTGTTGTTGTTGTTGTTGTTGTTGTTGTTGTCGTCGATGATGGCCACAGCATCAGCAGCAGTCGGTGACGACGGGCGTGATTGAGGTGTTTTACATTGAGCGTATGGCTTCTGTTGTTGTTGTGGTTGCTGTTGCTGTTGTTGTTCCGTTTCGACGGCAAGTCTGCAAGTTGGCCGTTTTGACGGTCTCAGTCGGCTCCTATGTTGTCCGACCGACCAACCAACCGTCAGTCAGTCGGTCAGTCAGTCAGTTCGTCAGCAGTAATTGGCACTGACTCCGGTGGTGGATGGGGCAGGCACGATGGGGCCCCACGCAACGCCGCCGCCGCCTGTAACACTGTAAAGGGCGCACCGCCGTCGGCACGGCGCGGCTCGGCCAGGGGACCGCTGCGTGCGCTGTAACAGACGTCTTGGTATTGTTGTTGTCGTATTTGCTGTCTTTGTTGTTGTGCTTGTTGTTGTTGTCCTTGTTGTTGTTGTACTTGCTGTTTTTGTTGTTGTGCTTGTTGTGCTTGTTGTTGTTGTTGTCCTTGTTGTTATCATCGTCGTCGTTGTCGTTGTCGTTGTCTAGTTGGATGATTGTCGATTGAAATGTAGTCGTGTAGTTGCCGTGAAGCACGAGCGGACGCATTGCTGTGAAATGGTTGTTGATTGAAAATTGACGTACGAAAATGATCGACTACTCGGCCAGCGAGTTTCTCGTCTGTCCCCATGGCCGGCGTGTCGGCGCACGTTATGATTGTTATCAATCTTATTGGCGCTCTTCTTTTCCCCTGTTGTCTGTGTCATTGTTATTAATATTACGCTTTTCTTGTTTATATTATGACTATGTGCGGTTTACTCTTGATTTGACAATCGACGTCGAGCTAAGAGAGAACGACGGTTGTGCGCGCATAACAGGTGATTATCATTCCGTTTACTATTGTAACTATTATTAATGTTTTTTCTCTTATTATTTTAATGATAACAATGCAAACCAGGGCAGTAAAAGAAAAAAGAAAAGAAAAATAGAGACAACACTAGCGGAGACAGCAGCAGTCGTGGTCACAGGTACAGCAGTACCAAACAAAAAGACGACAATGGCATGAGCACCGTTCCCTAGCAGCACTAGCCGCAGAATAACATTAAGCACAATAAGAATAACAACAAGTAACAACAACAACAGCAACAACAACAGTAGTAGCAGCAGCAGCAAAACTCAACAACAGCAACAATGCTAAATGTATTCACAGTACGAGCCATCGTAGTCACAAGCAGAGCTGAACAACAACAGCAATAAGAGGCACGCAACTACAATGATGATGATGATGACAACAACACTGGTGGCAGCAGCAGCAACAACAACAACAACAACAACGAAAACATAACAAGAAAAACAGCAATACGCCATCAGTGACCAACGGCGACTGCGTATTATGACTCATGTTACGTGTCCATGGGCCAGAAACGCGAGATGCGATGAAATTTTGAATCATACTGGCATATATATATATATATATATATATATATATTTATATATATGTGCGTGCATGTGTATATTATTTAAGCGGCCGGCTCACTATACCATCAAACGCCCGCCAGCGACGGCAACGGAATAACAATAAGTGTCCGTCCTGTTCCTTTAGTCAAACGACACGAATTAATCAAGGCTACGTTCGTGCGGACACTGACAACGACAGTGATTATTGTCTATTACCTGGTCGGCAAACACTTAAAAATACCATATATATATATTTGTATATATATATATATATATATATATATATATATATATATATATATATATAGAACCAAGTTTTAATTCTACGTATTATCCGGCCGTCATTACATAATGTGTACCATATTAGGCTGAACTTATGTGGCCAACGCGCGCCCGCAATGATGACCTTTCGAATTCGATGCAATCCAGTACGCAATATCGTTGAGTATCGCCTTCAGTACTGAGTCCACAGACACACTCGCTGAATTCGTAACAATATGTATATATATATATATATATATATATGATAACTATATATGGTAACCATGCGAGGTAGTTCGACAGATTAACGTTTATTACTGAATCGAAATTGATCGAAACACGTTTGTGGTTACACGTCTTCGTGTGCTATCTGTAAGACTGCAGGACTATCTGATTAAGTTTTTTACTGCTCCTTGAATTGAAAACATTGTACGAATAATTTTTAAGAGGCGGTCCCTGAGAACAAACTCGAACGCAGTTTTGAAGTCTATGAATGAGGAGCATGTAACTCTTTTGTTCTGCTGCCAATGCCCAACATGCTCCAGCAGTACTTTGTATAAGACGCTGGATGGAGCAACACCTCGGCAGCCTCCTGGATCAATGAGGTCCCAGAATGTTTTCACTTGTAGAATAGCCCTATATATATATATATATATATATATATATATATATATATATATATAGAGAGAGAGAGAGAGAGGGGGGGGGGAGATCAAATGTATACTCTACTACGAATTAAACAAATAAAATAGCTACACGATAAGAAAAACACTTGGGAAAATGTATACCGTTGTAGAACAAATCGATGATTATTCAAAGCTTAGAACGTGCTATACGGAAGCGTGTATGCGCGCTTCCGCACTATATACAGACAGGTGCTTCTTCGACTGTTAACCATTTCGACCTGTTCCTTGCTCCGCACGCAGGCAGCTAGGAACTAAACCGGATACTATATCAAACCTCTGATAAACTTGTCTACCAGAAAAATAACTATCCACAACAGCAACGACAACAAGGACATCACAAGTTTTGCAATACTAAAATTATGAAGTATGAAATTTGTGAACAACACACGACACTAATAATATCAGAAAGGGGAATAGCCACAACCACAACAGGTCTTAATATCAGTATTTTTTCACGCTTACTCAATAACTCAGCGCCGCGCTTACTACTACTACTTTACACTGTTTATAACGCTATAAGCCATGCTGGCCCCTGTGCCCGGCCGGCCAGAAATCAAATATGAATATTTTGATTACAAGCACTCGATCTAGATGAATGAAGGGTAGCAAATGTGACCGATATTCAAAAGGGCAGCACGACTTCTGTTCACGACTTGAGCCAGCCCTTAGACATCTGAATCATCGTGGTTTGCTTAATGATGCCATTGTCATCATGCCTTTGTTAAATATAGTTGTTGTGTTGTTGTAGTATTACTGGACAACAGCAACTGTGTTTGGCGTTATTCGTAATTTTTCTCCTTGTGTTGCGGCTGCCGTCGCTGCTCATGGCCGCTGTCGCTTGTTTCGTCGAGCTTGTCTATTAACGTCAAATGCTTTTCGTAAATAATTTTTTGGGAAAATAAAAACATCCCCTCTTCTCTAGCTTGGGCAGTTGCGCTTGCCGGGTTTGCTACGGCTAATCGCAATCGAAAATAAGCAACAATTGATTTATGTTCGTTGGAATATACTCACAGCCTTTTACCGAAAGTGGTTTGTATACATATGATGGCACTAAATTACGTCTTTATTCGACAAAAGCGTATTTTAAATGTTTATATATATATATATATGATTATATGTGTATATATATATATATATATATGCCTGTTCGTGTACACGTCTGAGTCCCAAACCGCCGCTTCGAGCACAATTACCAAACTTGTGTTGTCGACCTGTTTACATAAGGCCAAGGGCGAGTCGGGTAAGCTGGCCGCGAAGTGAAACGGTTGAGATGACCTTCCCGCTTCGGAGCTCGCCAAGACTTGCGGGCGGGGGGACCTCGATGTCGTTGGCGTGCCGTAGTCCATACGTGGAGAAATGGAGAAGGCGCCGTATCCTCATTGCTGTTGCCACCCCGCTTACTCACGAGCCCATAGGTAGGGTGCTATAGATGAACGCCGATACCAACTACGACGTGCCGCGTTCCGCCTTCACGAGCAGTGGATCTCTCTGAAAGTTCCCCCTTGTGTGAGTCGTCAAAGTGTTTGGGCGTGACCTCATGTGAAACCTTCCCCTTAATGGGCAAATGTTGACACGCTTCGCTGCCGTGCCACCCCTTAGTGGGCACTGCAGGGGTGACACGGCACTCCCCCACGATTACGGACCTCAATGCAATGCGATGAGTCCAATCCGATATTCTCTGTGCTTTGTGTTGATTTTTCCCTTGCTCTGTTTACGTTAGTTCCAACGTAAGCTTGCAAACATCTTGGAGAATGTCATTCTTCGTCCGCATTTTTCTCCTTCAGGAGCGTATTATGTTCGAGTGGATAAATTCATGTCCGATCAGAGACTCTGATTTTCTGTTTTTGCACGACTTTTTAATTTTACAGGGGCTTTGATATTGCACTGAAATTACTCTTTATAGGTTACTTTATCTTTGTAGGTTTGTGCACAACCTGTTGCGATTGTGAAATCAGACGCTCTGTTCGGCCGTCGGTCAACCCGGGAATTTTTTTATTCTTTATTTAGTTTTAGTGAACTCTTGTTGTTTTTACCCGTACGTTTTGACGGCATTTATATATACGACGGCACGTACAGGCGAGCTTCCATTATTCCATTTAGCATTCGTTTTTAGGATGTTCGCTTACTTTTGGTATACTGCAGCTCATTGAGTAACTGACTAGTTATCACAAAATGTTGCTTAAACTTATATAGCTCACGCCTTCTTGAACATAATCAATCTTAGCTATATGTACAGATTGTATGTGTCTGTACACGTGACCTGACCGATTGTTTGTTGATCCATTCACTACGTCGAGTTTCTGAATTTCTGCCGTTAATACACGGTTAGCTTTTATACCATAGGAAAACAATAAGCTCGATGTGGTGTGCGGTCACTTTTCATATCGCGGAATTTTTCGTACGAAAATCTGAAGCATCACTTATGCTTACTAGACAGCGTGACACCAGAGGTGCATCTGTGTAGCTATTTGACACAACCATCTACCACATAGGATGTAGACTTGCTTTTGCATTCATCGTATTCACTTTATTCACTGTAGTTCGTCTCCGAGTCCAAACCCCGAAACTGAATGATGTTTGAACTTGAGCTCCGCACGATATACGCGCTGAGGCGTTAGCTTTACGCCCGAATGCACGCTGCCTAATCGACGGACGACGGATGTTATAATCGCGCCCGAACTAACAGGTATGACAATAGCACGGTTGTTGCAGCGGTAATAGTGGTGGTTGTCAGCGTTATCGCCATCGTCATGACGATATGATCAAGATCAAGACTACTGTTATTACTGTTATAGTGGTCAAGCCGCGACTCTGCGACGATTAGCTATGCATGGCATCGCACTCAACGCAGCATAACGGCGAACCTCCCCTTTCCCCCAGCCAGCCATAATTTTCTGCGTCTGGGTGGGTGCTAGAAATAGGTGTATTCGCCTGATGCTTCGTTTACTG
>QVRM01003941.1:35000-53921 GCA_003439945.1 Dermanyssus gallinae
ACTTCGTAGCCTTCGTAGAGACTAGCACGGGAACAGTCGCGATCATCTATCTTGCAAGGGTCCTAAACACTTTCAGCTCTTGTATGTACAAATATTTGTATTTAATAGACGCAATCTGTACAAGCAAACGCCCCTGCAGTACGGGACATATGTATGCATGTTGTGACGATATTGCTAGCGCTACACTGACACGGGGATGTTGGCTCAGTATAACAGTAAGTCTAACGCAAGGAAGCTAGCTAAGATCGTTGGCAGAAGGACACACGAAGGTAGGGCAGCCATGCGGAATGACAGAGATGAACTGGCGAATTTATGCCAAACATTAAAAAAACATTATATATATATATATATATATATATATATATATATATATATATATATGTTTTATGTTTGGCATAAATTCGCCAGTTCTTCTATATATATATATATATATATATATAGATATATAGATTTTTTTTGCCTTGCAAACATGTTTTTTTTCACAGAAACTTTATCTTCTACACGAGTATCATGCAGAAACGCCAGCCTACTTTATTAAAATTGGGATTTATTTGTTTATAGTTTATGTTTTCTTTATTTTGATTGTTTGCAGATTGTGTATTGCATTATTCAAACAGTATTGTGGCACAGCCACTTCCAGATTGTATCCAAATAAAGGGACCGTTTTACTGCAAATTTATGCTTTATTTCGGCTAGATTTGGATAAGATCTGACGTATATATATATATATATATATATATATATATATATATATATATATATATATATATATATATAAGCGCAATAGGCAGAGTTCAATAAACAACATATTATAATACGCAATATAAATTGTGGAATGTATTTATTAAGAAACACACGCACACATACATGCAAATCAAGTATAATTTATAGTTTTATAAATTCTAGACGGCGGCGCGCATCAAATTCCATCATGTAACTATTGGTCTATGCAATATATGACCACTTGAAAATGTATCTTCGTATATATACATATATATATATATATATATATATATATATATATATATATTAATGTTGACTGCACGACCTTTGCACTGGTCTAAATGAGGCCAATTTACAGCAGCGAACGGACAACGACAAATTATGAGCAGCGGTAGATGCTTCAAATTTAGATTTGAAGAGGTGTAGGTCATATTTAACCGAATGGCCGTCTTTCGTATCGCTTCTGCGGTTTTTTAATAGTGATAATGAGGGTCATGCATGATCTGAGTTGTAGTCATTGCTGTTACGGGATGACCTGTCATAGTGGCTGTGGTGTCAAATGCTTAATCAATTTTATCCTAATACCTCTCTAGCCGCTCCTTGGGGCTGAGGCAATGACGGTGCTATATGCAGGTACGCCAGACCGTAGCGTTATTACAGGACTGGTAACCACATGACCGCAGGAGTTACATTGACAACGACATCTAAAGCACTGCTTAGACTAAAACAACAATAGTACTATGGATTTTAGTGATGATGATGATGATGATCTTAATGATAATTGAAGTAGTAATAATCGTCATCATCATCATTACCAATATCATTAGCAATAACGACGATGTTAAAAAAAAAGGCTGCTATCATGGCGCACACGTTCAACGCGCGTGTTCATGGGACCTGTGTTCACGGTCAAATTTCAACATCTTAACGTATGTTAGACGTGCTCGAGTGTATCAAAAAAAAAATATATATATATACATATATCTATACATATATATATATATACATACATACATACAGACATACATATATATATATATATATATATGTGTAAGCAACGGGTCCGTCTTGAACCAGCAGTGCAGCATCATCGGCTGGCTAGAAGTAGCCGAAGGCTGAACAAAATAGAAATTGTTCCCCGGAGATCAATGACAAGGCAGTAGAGGGTTAAGAGCTTGCCCGTTTTGCTGGTTGGTGACCGTGGTCACGCGAGCTGAAACCCGCTGAGCCGACAGCCGACCCCAGCACAGGGCGACCTCAGCGGTGAGACAACCTTCGTGCCAATAATGCTGACCGTATAGATGGCAACGTTTATATACGCCTGTCGACCTATACACACAGACACACAGACAGACAGACCCACATCCGGACGTCTGTACGTGCATCGAGACGTAAATACATATACGCGTGTGCTCACACACACACACTCACAGAGAGATAGAGAGAGAGATAGAGAGACAGAGAGATGGTCTTAGACAATTGCAACAAGAGATCCACTTCGATGTCGCAGTAGTAAGTAGTGGTGGCCCGGCATGAGTTAAGGGTCCCGTTGACCCAAGGGCGCTCCGAATCGACTTATGGCAAGTTCTCCAAGTCGTGTAACTGTCTAGATAGATTATTGGGCCAACGATCCGGTGGCGGACCGAGTTTTGGCCGGCCGTATGGTCATGTCGCACAGAACAGCACCACCGTTCGTCAGTGTGCAGTGTAACCCGTCCGAGTCTAGCCCCAAAAACGATTGTGTCTCTTCTGTCTCCGTCGTCCATATCATCGTCATCGGAATAGGGCCATCTCGACGCATCTCGACCCGTATAGAACACCGCGGTGAACTCTGTTTGTTTTCTGATACTCAACACGCCGGTGGAAAAGTGGAAAAGCCCAGCTCGTCGTGATAATAGTCGAGCAATATACCGGCGCTACGCTGCCTTCATGTCCGTCCCACCGAAGTGGACAGCGGACCTATACGGACAGACATGTAGCAGTCGATAATTATCAGATAAAAGGAAGACGCCGTGCGTTGTAAAAGTCCCGTGCCGTGCGCTTCCACGTGGGCACACGTGGGATCGTAAGGAACACGCTGCCTAAGCTATGTGCTGGGGCTGTATTGGCTACACGCTAGTATGGCCTTAAAGACGTGCGGCCGCGTAGTGCGCCTTGGCATCAAACTACAAGACGCTTTTTTTTCTCTGACTTTTGCTGATGATCACGCAATAAGATCTGTGAAATTATTGATCAAAATGCATGATCCGAAATTGCCCACTCGGTAGGGAGCTAAATGCGATCAGTGTGATATCGGCAAATGATCTGTGTAACGATGGCAGCAAAATGTGATCAGACTCGTGACGCCCGGATCTTCCAACTTTGACGATCGCGCTCGGTACAATGAGGTTGATTAATCCGAGCGGTAGCCAATCAGTCATAACTGCGAAATACAAATGGACTATAAACATGACTCGTGCTTAAAGTAGATTAACTAAAAACATGATGTAGATAATAATAGTGCCGTATGTACAAAGTATCACAAAAATATGTCCAATATGCGTTGCTTAGATTTACGTTCCAGTAGGCTTATAAATTGAATTGAGCGTCACTTTGTTCTATTTAATTTAATTCACTCGTTTTTTTTTGTCTAAATAATACTTAGTATACCTTATTTAAACGTTTTAATTTTTGTATTTAACTTGATGTTTTAAGTGTATTATAGAGGACAGCTTCAATTTTCTCCACACACGGGTTATTAGATGTTGTATACTCTATGGTGGACATAATTGAGTTTCCATCGTAGCTTGATGTTCTGAATACGGACATGTACATCAGAATTAATAAATTAATATGACAGCAATGCTCCAGTAAACATCATTGTATAATTTAAGCTTGACTTAAAATAATTACTGTAATTGTAGCTTGTTACGTGGACCGATTTGGATTTGAGGGAAAACGCAGAAGAATACTGGTTATTCTAAGAGGATAATACTTCGCCGAATAATGCCAGGCTAAGATCAGGTATATTATTGTCAGGGCGAAGGAAGCGCTTTTTTTTATAAATAACACAAGGTCACTCTAGGGATGTCCCGGAACTTACCCCTTCTGTAAATGTTTCTATTTCTAATCCTCTAAACTACGACTACGACCATTAAGAAAAGCAGTAGCAATAGAATGTAATGAAAATGACAGTGAACAATAGGTTTGACATCGGCAAAAACCACTAGGTGCTAACTAAGGTGCATCATATAATCAAATTTCATTTTACGTATCAACAAAATCAACAAACATCGATGCCGGCAGATCTCCAAATCTAGTAGTTAAACGAGTTTCTCAATATTGTTCCCATAGTCCAGTATAGTAAGGCGTATTATATGCGTTTTTTTGCTACCGTTTTGTTTAAGAACAATACATCTTTAATGCAAAATGCATTTTACAGATACTGATAATCAACCAAGTTACAGCTAAAACAATCAATTAGTAATAACGAAAACAACTTTATTATTTATATGAAAAACAAACACTGACAAACACAGAAACACACGCCCAGATAGATGTGCTTTTCCTATGCGTTTATAGTTTTGTATTGATAAGTAAAAACGATGAAATATATACTTTATTTATTATTGAATGTTATGATTACAGGGAAATGTGAATAACTAACTACACTTGGGCTTGTGAAGAGCTCTACCAATCGAGTTTTTCCTCGAGGCAGCCAACGATGAAATTAAAATAAATTAAAACAACTTATATATACATATAAGTTTGGTATGTTGAAGCACATCCACATCTGCATGCAGTTGACGTTGACGCTACAAACCTCATGTAATCTTTTGTGTCGTTAATCGAACCCGTAGGAGCCCATTCTGCACGGCGACGGGAGACGAGTCGTCGAAAACTCCTCTCGAAGACCACGACCATCAAGAAGAAGAAGAAGAAGAAGAGCAGCAGCGGCAGCAGCAGCAATATCAAGCCCAGTCGGCGGGGGCGCAGCCAGCGACAGGACAGTCCGGATGTGGAGCAGGTGCCGCCCTAGGGCCCGGCATCCGCCCCCCTACGACCAGCCGGGAGCTGCCCGCGATCGGCCCACCAGCCTCGGTGCAGAAGCACTCCTCCTCCTCCTGCAGCCAAACGAAACCAGGCGGCCGTCGACAACAACAACAACAACAGCAACAACTTACCGGATCTACTTTCGCACAAGAGGGCACAGGAGCTGGTGCCGCTAACAACCATCACCACCCCCACCACCACCACGACCACCTGACGAGCCAGACCAATAGGAACATCAAAAAAGTAAGTCGCCGCGCATAAGTAAAGCTACGAGACCTATTATACCCGACCTGCCTTTTTTTTTAGGGCAACTAAGTGTTTAGAGCAACGGAAGTGGCACGCATTGCCATGCGACAGGTGGGTTCGTGTCTGATCATTAATCGTCGTCGTACTGCGGCGCCAGCCTGTCACTAACGGAAAGTTGAGTCGCGTGACACGAAACGGGCGCGTGCGTGACATTGATTTTCAGCCCTTCAGCAGGACATTAGGATGGGTTGTATGATGTTGGGGCCGAAGGGTTGACATTTATTGTGCTTCAAGGGCAATCCTGAAATAATATCTTTGCTATGGGCACCAAACTTTCTCGGTTATGCTCTTCTTATCTCGCGACGGTTAAAATTGAACAATTTACAAGCGATCCTTAACATTCCTTACGACTTCTTCGGGAAGTCTGAGGAACGTCCTATTTGTTTTGGTTGATTAGCTAAATTTTTAGAATGGTAGCTTTGCATCAGTTGACATGCCTACGTCGGTAGACATTGTACGCCTTATGGACACTCACTAGTAGGAGGAATTGCAAATCAATAGTTAGTGAGAATTTTACCAGCTGGCAGTCCTGACTGAAGGAGACCGTGGTAAATCGGTGAGTGGATTGTTAATCTACCTCCATAAACGTACATTGCCGGCGCAATGCTTAAGAAATGACAATTTGTGTGTGGACCTTAGGACTATGTAGGTGGTCAACATATTCGTCTTGTACCTCTGTCAAATCCAGACTCGGCAGAAATCCCTGATGCAAAGAATGAAAAACAGGTCATCTTAGTGTCATCCGTAACTAGCAAGCGCAATATTGTGCGTATTGACATTTTTTCTGATTCTTCATGGAAATGCATGTTGGTGCGCAAGCCCTGTCAATCCAAAACAAATTTGTCCGGCTTGTCATTGATGGGTGATTTTTGTGTCTGGGCTGTGTATGTATTGCTATAATGCTAGAGATTGAGCCTCAGACCCGGACGCCCAGTGTCTTCTATACGAGGCATTCCCAGTTAGGCTGTTATATTTCCGGTGTAAACGTTCTCTCCAGCGTCTCGGCCCCCTCGTAAGGTTATCCCATATTATGCCGTCATCAGCTCAGAGTTCCCATGGCATCGATCCAACGAGGACCAGCTCCGCTAAGAAGCTTCAGGTTTTGTAAGTCCGTTCTATCCACTGCGCGGCATTCGTTAGTGGTCGCAGCTTTCCCTTACCGGCCGTCTGCAATGTGCGCGCCATCCAAACAAATTCGCCAAAAAGTGTTACGGCCGCAGCTATCAACATAGAAAGCGTCCCCTACGCGGGTGTGTTTGGCACACATTTTGCAATGCTATTTGCTGTTGTTAGAACAAAATGACTTATCTTTTCTCGGTAATCCTGACTGTTCTTTTTCGAGTTTTATTTTAGGGTTGGCAGTTAAGTTGTCAACCATAATTCAAAAAACTTCTCCCAAAAGAGCAAAATCAGAACTTCATCTGCATAGAACAAAGTGTATGCTGGGCCGGGCAGCGCGCGCTAAGAGTTCTACTGTTGGCGGCCAAAACGTCAGCTGTCAACCTATGCAAAGTGCAGCGAGAGCGAATTCTGGCTCCGCGAAAGGTATCCTGTTTCGTCGTTGCTGGTGGTGCTCCCTATGAGAAAATTGTTATGGATAACTTTACAGTGCCTGACGGTCCGGCTCCACGCAAGTGAGTTAAGAAATCTAAAGATGCTGGCGCGGAGATTACCAGGCATCTGCGGCTGATTTTTTGAAACGGTAACTTCGCACTAGTTGACGTGCTTACGTCGGTAGACCTTGCACGCCTTTTGGAGACTCACTAGTGGGAGGAATTGCAAATCAAAAGCTTGTGAGGATTTTACCAGCTGCCAGCCCTATCCGAGGGAGACCGTAGTAAGTCGGTGGGTGGATTGGTTATCTACCTCCATAAAGGTACATCGCCGGCGCAATGCGTGAGAAATTACCCTTTCTGTTGGCACAGGAGACTAGACCGGATATACTAATGGAATTGGATGCAGTCAGTCGGTTCACTTCCGAGTGTAATTTTGAGCTTCATTTGATGACGACACCTTACTGGTAGTGAGCAGAATCTATTGCGGGTAAAGCAAAATGTGGAAACTCCACAGGGGGCCCACTAAGCTGCGTCTCCTTCACCATCCGGCTTACCAATGCTGTCAACTACCAATATACCATAGCTGTAATGTATGCAAACAGCATAGTTGTCGCTCGTGACTACCTGGATGCTATTAAGCTATGTCAGAAGTGTTCCTCGTTTTAAAAAGGCTGGAAATAAACGCTATGATATCAAACTGTAGAATTCAGAAACGGGGGAAGATTGGCTACCAAAGGCGTTAAACGTTGCGGCCAACCCTTTGAATTTGTCAACTCTTTCCGATATCTGGGACTTCAACTCTATTATACTGGGACGATCTTTACTGGTCATATCGACAGTGCGCACAACTCTGGTCTCTCTTTATGGAGAGGTAGGCGACGTCCGGCGACTGTTCGTTCCGAGGGCAGTAGCATCTTCCACCTCAAGATTGTTCCAGACTGAGACATGATCTTGACAGAATACGAGGACACCTCACTCGGGCAAATTTAGTTCGCTTGAAAGGCGTTTTATGATGTACAATAAACTAGAACTTTTCTTATCAATGCGGACGAGAATCCGCGTTGTGCACATAACATCAAGCTATGCACCGATGGTTAAGATCATTAGATTGAGGTAAAAGAGGCCGCGTACAGTATCATTGGAAAGCTCTGTGTCATGGAAAACTGTAGACCTGGGTATTTTCAGTGCTTTTTTATGTGTCTTGTTTTTCTGTGGAAACAAAGCCTCTCTACGTAGTGGCTCCACCTTAGACCGGATTATTGCTGGCTTGAACATGACCTAACCTTCATGAGATTTCTGCATAGCGTTCGTGTAAACCTTGTGGGCGGCATGGTTTGTTAAGCTAAAAAAAAGGCAACCCTTTTGCTTTATCTTAAAGGAAAGACAGCTACTAAGTGTTCATTATGCATGGTTAATCGTTCAGACATCTTTGAGATCGTTGACGCCTCGTTTGAGCCTGAGCGGTAAGCCATCGGTTGTCGTTTTGTGTGATGCTGATCGCGCGCAGGTACAGGTGTTACGCAGCAGTCCGTACGGGGACTTGCCGCCGGTGCGAGCCATGAGGGAGTTAGCGCCACTCGCTACGACGCCAGGAGGCGGTACCACGGGTGGCGGCCTAGGCGGAGGCGGTGGCCTATCTATGGCCGAAGACCCCATTGCTCTGTGGCTGAAGCTGGGAGCCCTGGACAAGCTGGAACAAGCGCTGCTCGACGGCTACTGGGAACAGCTTGTCGGCAAGACCTCCAGGTAAACACGCATGAAACAACGCGAGCCTAGGCGGTCTTTGTTAAGTGCGGGCCATCGTAAGAAGGGCGTGCATGCTGTCGTTGAATATATTATTATTATTATTATTATTATTGCGGGGTATGTACCATCTATTTAGTTGGGCATGAAACATGTGTGTCTTCGATTGATTTCTGTTCTTTTTTTTTATACATGGCCGATAGGAGTCCACTCCGTCCCTCACTGTGTCTGCGTGAGAAAATTGATAAAAATATATTACGAGCCGCTGGCCACAATGCTTTCAAATTTTAAATTATAGATTTTCCACTAAGCTACAAAACGATATCTATTAATAAAATATATGTATAAATGTGTACAATAAAAATACGCAGAGTACACAAATAAATTAAAAGATTGATTTATTATTCGCTTGACCTGTATAATTAAATAACATGTCACTTTTATATCAGGGCGTGTAGAGCGGCAGTATAAGCGGACATGTTGAGATAGCTAGAGTTTCTCCATCATCCTTGTGGCAACATGCTAACTCTCAGTGGTATGGTTATCATCTCTGTCAATGAGCACCGCTGAAGAAATGCGTCTAACATTGGGTTTCGAAATGTCGACAGCCCTGTACTGATAACCATGACTAGCAAACTAGAACCTCTAGACTACGATATATCGGCACAGATGTCAATACATGTATATATATATATATATATATATATATATATCGTTTGGAATTTTTTTTATAATTGATAGTAATAATTGTAGAACTCGTTAAAGCAAATTTTTTCCAATTGAACATGGTCTCTAAGAAGTCTTGTTTCGGAATGAGAGTTAAATTACTACAATTGGTGACACTGGTTGTTTTTGCCCGACATAGGAGCATACTAAACTGTACTGTTGCGAGACAACCAGTTCTCCTAGACAGGAATTAAGCCACACCGTTTTGTTCGTATGAAGCCGTTCAAAAGAAGCTCGCAACACTCAAAACTAACATATTTGAATTCACATTCACGACTATCACAATGCGAGTGGTGGTTGCGGACTAATTTAGATTTTTTAGCGGGGATGTTTAGATTAAGTGTATGTAACAATGACTGTATGGCGACGTTCACTACCGCCGACGTGTCGCGCGACAGCCGCAACCTCGCCGCACAGTAATTTTACATGAACTTAATCTAGACATGCCCGCCGAACAATCTTAGATACTTCGCGACCACCACTCGCATTGACATAGGTTCAAATTTGGTTTCAAAATGATCGTCAGTAAAAGCGCATTCGTCTGAACGTGTTAGTTTTGAGTGCTGTGAGAGGTCGTAGGGAAATTATTTTAAGGTATTTGACGTGAAAGCTAATAAATAACTTAATTTTCTTTAACCGACTATGTCGCATCTTCTGACTTCTTAGAGACCATATTCGATTGAAAGAAAAAATATTTGCTTTAACGAGCTCTACAATTCTTAATACCGATTATCAAAAACAATTATAAACACACTGTATATATACATACAAAGTTACAAACCAAAGTGTTCACGTTAGTATGGTTAGCAATCGTTAGTGAAGTCAAGTTTAGCAGCCACCCGCAGACTTAGCGCACGATAGCAATCTGCTGCGCCGCTCCACACCGAGCCTAGTAATTACAGGATAGGTCCTGCTGGTGGAGGTCATTTGTCAATGCGCCAACTGGGTCATAGTGTCAGTAGCGAGCGGCAACATGGAAGGTAACAACTAAGCGCCAACCTAACGAGCCCCCGAAGAGCGGGCGGTTTAGTTTGACGGCGGCTATTGGTGTTGCCGTTGCTGTTGTTGATGTCGTTGTTGTTGGCGTTATTGTCTTTGTTGGTGTTGTTGTTGTTGCCGTTACTGTTTTTGTTGCTGTTGTTGCTGTCGCCGCTGCACCTACCACCTAGTACCCAATTCGGCGACTCAAGGTCCCCCGTTCATCGTCATCGTTTCGGTGTCAGTGTAGGATAGGTACTGCCATGACAGGATACAAATGACGCGATCCCTCTCAGGCGAATGCCCAGGGCCCTCGCCGCCCCGTCGGCCAACATAGGTACGCAAGTACGTCCGGCAGCCGTTTTCAACATCATTGGCGTGCAAGGGCGCTCGAGCACTGTGTGTTTCATGGCGATCATGTACCTCTGCAACAGCAACAGTCGCAGCAGCAGCAGCCGCAACCCTTCAAGAAGCACTTGATTTTTTGGCTCCCAATTCCCCTCGACTGAGGAAATATGAGTCACTTAATCTAAAGCTGCTAGCCTGCCACCTGGCCTGTTCCCATTGTTACCATTGCACTTTTCTCTCTTCTATTTCCTTCATTCAAGGTCACTTTCTGTCTCTCTCGTTCGTCACTCAGCGTTAAAACCGCGCAACTGGACTACTACTGGTCGTCTCAGCGGCTTAGAGGTTTCATCATTGCAATACTAATTAATACTATATATAAATATATATATATTTTTTTAACGAATGTTTATTGTGATTAAAGACAGGTACCACGATTACTTATATTATAACTATAATCTATTATTTATAATATTGCTTTTCCTTTGATTATTGCTTGAGTGTCGGTGACCACTCAATATCACCTTGGTGTTGTTGCCTCTCTGAAGTTCCAATGTCACCCTCTCTCTGTTGGACGAACGCGGCCAATCTTGGTTCCGCGGTGGCCTCAAAGAGCTTCTTCCCAAGCTCCTTTAAAACCCGAATAATAAGCATAATACTGTGTGTCTGATCTAGAAAACGCGCTGATTAGCAAATGACGTTGATGGTTGTAGTGAGGAAAAAGGACGATTGAGATGCGAGGGCAACAACGCCAATCATGGTGAACGTCGAATGGTGCGGTTAGCCGCCGAGGCTGGCGATGTTCCCGCAGGGGAGTGGTCATAATGATCGAATTCCCTATGGATTGACGCCACAAAAGATGTACAGCCATTTACACGCAGTAAATGGAGAGAGACACAGAAGCACACACTCAAATATAGACAGAATGTGCCCGATACATAACAGTTGCCTATTCCTCTATGCGACTAGCGCCGATCAATTGACAGCGAGGAATACGGCCAGCTGTTACGCACTTTCGTAAGGTTAATGAACGTACGACAAAAACCTTCATGGCGCGATGAGATCAAGTGCGTTTTGCGTATTTTTTAAGAAAAAACAACAACGACTTAGTTACACTCGTTGAAGGTACTAACTCGTAGGCGGAGCAAGGTGTTCGTGGTTGTGGAGCACACATTTTGCGGAGATTTGGCGACAAAAAGCTTGACATGCATGCAATATGCGTGTGATAGACAAGCCAAATGTTACTAATCTTAGGAAAGGAGCAAAAGTAGTAAAACTGCGTCGCACGCCAATGCGTACAGCGTGCGGTCTATGCAATAAACAGGTGCAAGTAAACGCACTGTCACTGCTATTCGACGCATGGTGAAATACGTGTTTGACTAAAGTCAAATGTGTACTACGCTCAGACGAAAAAGCTTCGAAGATAATACATATGACTGTGAAAACACCAAGCAAGATGACTCTCAGATTAGGGGTACGGAGAGGGGGCGGCATTGGCTGACTCATGCCACAAACGCGTTTACAAGCTAGTGGTGAAAGTGAAGATGGACGATGCCTCTGGAGAGGTAGAGCCTGCAGCCTAGAACTCTATACACAAAACAGGTATACGGTTTGTTAAAATATACCTGACCACTTCTGGCGACATTTGCCAGACGCAGATCTGCACAACTGACTCCTTGTTGCACAGGTCGATTTGCTTGGCCACACAAACGATACTTCATTCAAACCCGATAAAAGGTACAATGTGTGTGCGATATGGCATGTGTCATGAGATGATGCTCTGTGTTGGACTGAAAAACGAAAGAAGCGGATAGTCGTTACTTGTCGGGCTGAAAGACTCCTGGAGAAATAAGAGGTACAAGGAAGGACATCAAACGTAAAAGATTATATTAAATAAGAATATATATATTAAGGAATTGAATAAGAATAACTCAGCGGTACATATATTGTATCTATTTGTCATTCGCTTTCATAAAAGACAATCCAAAATGCTGTCTGCATCTGCCGTTTAATCATAACAGGGATTACACGATCAAAATTAATGCGTATTTAATACTATTGTTTGTGGTGTTGGTTCGATCCTTGATTCAACGTTGCTTTTGATTATATACATATTTAGGACATCACAGATATACTTTTAAAAATACGAGATAATCATTTCGAGGGTGCTTCTAGACCGAGAGAGAAACTCTCACATTAGAATAATTTGGTTTCAAATGAGTGAGGACTACTGATTGTAAACCCTGTATTTCAATCAAAGATTGAATCTGTATAATATTTTGCAATTTTTTGTATATTGTATTTGAGTAAACTTACTGCACAAGAAGGTTATGCGCGCGGCATACTAGAGATGGGTGCAGACCGCATGCAGCCAATTCCGTGTTAAGTTGGCAACTGCTACTAAAAGCTGAATCAGAGCAGCTTCTCTCCCAAAGAACTGCTTACCGTTTCGGGCTGGGTACTACAAAAAGAATAACGACAGAACAATGACTTTAATTAGGTGTGGACTAGCTATATCAAATGTATATTAAGATATTTAATTGACTAGGTGGGCAAATACGCTACGTGTGCGGCCAGCCATGCGACGATGCACATTTCTGAGCAGTCAAAGAGGCACAAAACTCACACGGTTTCTACAGCTTACCTGTATTAAGACGTCATTGGGGTCGTTCGGAGGGAGGTGGCTGCAAACCTGCCCTCAATCTGTACTTAAAAGGCAGCCCAATGCCCAATCCGACCCTCTGGTTTTCTCTACCTCCCGCTAGGGTGCCGACCGACCAGGTCACGCCGTCAGTCACACGGAGTGGTTGTTTTGATTTTCACCGAAATGGCTAACGAAGCGTTACCTTCTCTTGAACTTCTGAGATTCTACTATAGGGGGCTTACGGCCCATTTCAAAATAAGATTCTGAAGATTTGTTAAGATTGTCAATAATAATAATAATAATAATAATAATGATGATTCCATTTAGAGCTTATTCTCTCAACAGTCTGAGTCGTACTGCGTTTGTTCATGCCCAGATGTGAATGTAGGGACAGAATAGCAAGAAGATAGAAGCCAACGGGAGCCAAAGGGCAGTCACCTCCATGGTGGAATCCGCCATTCGGAGCGGCCCGTCACGCTCCAGATATTGGTCGAGCCGGTTATCCGTCAGTTGAAGCCAGATCCTGTTCCCCTATCGGAGTGGGGATTTTTTTTGCTGTTTGCTTGCGCTTGTTCCTGCTGCTGCCGCCATTTGTCGTCCCTTGTTGTTATTGTTGTTGCCATTGTTGCTGCTGTCGGCTTTTTTATTGTTGTTGCTCCTGTAAGCAGCCGCCATAGGGTACGTTGATCGTTTCGGTCCGCTCTCCACTGAGGGCTTTGATCTGAGTCTGACATCATCCTGATTCAGGCCCTGTCGTTGTGGCAGAGAGCACACACGCATTAACTGCAATGCTTTCGGTCACGCTGCGTCCATCACACGCGAGAGGACAGAGTGCTTCATTGTGATGCCTACGGCGAACAACCGACATCCGATGACAGGAGAGGATGCCCTGTCATACTCTCCCCCGAGTTTGCTCTTTCATTGTCTCTCTCTCTCCCTATGACTCTCTCTCTCTCTCCCTAATTTAATATTTCTGTGCTTCTAAGTCTCGCCCGGTTTATCTGTAACCCGCTTTCTAACTAACTAACTAACTAAGTAACTGTTCATCGGTTATTACCTTCGTCAGCACCACCTGTGACCATGCCGTGTATATTGTGCCATAATCATTATGGAAGTGAGCTGCATTTTTCATCTGTTGTAGTAACCGTGGCGATTAACCGTTGTTGAAAACGTGACCAGAACGACTATGTACTAGCAATAGTGTTACTCTGACTGTGGTAGTAATTGCAGGCATAGTAAAACTATTATGAAGCTGCACAATAAGAACTGTACGAACGATTCGGGGGTGTCGCTGTGGTAGTTAACGAGTGTGCGAGTGCGTGATGTTCGTTTCGAAGTGTCTCTCCATCTAAAGGTTAGAAACGATGATTAAACTACAGCTGGATAACTGTGCGCACATGCTCAATGCAAGAGTCCTTCGCATTTGCGATCGTTGTCGAGCAAGCTTAAGTTTTTATATGAGCTGCGTCTTCAAAGACATTGGCTGCAAATTTAAGGGAAGCTCGGCAGCTTTGGACCAGCATTTGGAAAACTCGTCTCGGAGTTTATATATATATATATATATATATATATATAGATTCCGATAAATATCTCATTTAAATATGTAGTTGTCTGGTAATCAAAAATTGAGTGTAAGTGCAATGGCCCTCGTCATGAGACCAGCAAACATTACACACATTTGCGTGGTTCGATTGTTCATCAATATGTTATGTTTGGTTGTTTGAGCGCTTACAAAATCGTGCTACAAACTGAACCGGCTCGATCGCTGTTGTTTATCGAGCTTTCTTTGAGCGATGCTCATCGAGAATAGATGATAGACCATGCCGTATGCAGCGGCCGTGCTGCTGCCGCTGCTGTTAAGGAAACCCTAGAATCCTAGACTGTTGTTGTGGAAACCCCCGAAATCTCAACATCCGTCCAGCCCTTGGTGCATATAAAAGAAGCTATGCTTCACGGTGATTCCAAGCCCGTAGAAAACAACGAATTGTATTGAATAAAAAAAGGCATCAAGGCTTACCAAAAATGTTATCTGATCAACTACACTACAATTAGTTGATAACGACTATAACTAGCAGATCGCTTACGGGGAATCGTACTAAATAACGCTTATAGTGGCCCACCAGGCCTTTGTTAGTTCCGGTGTTTAAGCAGGGGCCAGCTCCGGATCGGATGTAACCAGCCACAACCAACACCAGGTAGCCTAACCATTGACTCAGCTGCTCGATTACGAGTCGATTGCTAACAATCCGACGTTGGCTCTCTATCGCAGACTGATCAAAGTCGTATGTGCCTATGTGTCACAATGCTATACAGGCTGTAGTCGGAGCTGAACAAATATATATATATATATATATATATATATGCTCCCCGTTTTTCCGATCATGGTCGATTTTTAGTCCACTTTGGCATTCACCTTGCTTTAAACTGGGAACCATGAAAACCAATTTAGGAGTGAACCCAGTCCTCCCAAATGCAAGGCAAAGCCTTTTGCCATTAAGCCATCTTGCTCGGTATATATATATAAATAAATATATATATATATATATATATATATATATACGCTCATGGGAATCAAATACGCACAGATTATTCGAATTGTGTCTGACTATAGGCCCGATGGCTGTACCAAAACGCAAAAGCTCCTTACCTAACGCACCCCTTACAACTGCAGTTGAATTATTGCATTCAGCCAAATGAAATACACGTGCCACGAGATATACTTGTAAATGCGTTGTACGAGCCATTTTTCGGGGCGTTGTTATCGAAGATGTTGGTCGGCCGCGGCATGTCGACTCACTGGCCTTTCCACCATCACTGTCTCTGATGACTGATTGAAGGCGGACTGCCAGCGGTGAGCCTGGTTGTCTGTCTGTCTGTCTGATGATGACGACGACGACGATGATGGTAATGTCTATAACTAGTAGTTAAATGTTTACAGACATTATCATTACCATGAGCATCATCACTACTACTAACGGCTACTACTACTACTACTACTACAAACAAATACTAATCGAGTTAAAAATGACAGTAATTATATTTGACTTTTACACTATCTCTACTGTCAACGACTCGGACCGCCGAACGCCAGCCCGAGGTTTAGACGTGTCGGCTCTTCCATCCATCTACCACAACCGCTGCTGCTGACTGATTGAAGTTCCAGCTGCCTGTGTACTATTATTATCAACCAACCAACCAATTAACCAACCATCCATCCACCCAACTAACCGAGGGTAGGCAACAATTTGACTCGAAAAAGCGCGCGCTCCGTACAGCTCCGCCGTATCCGCGGCTATTCGGTTTCCTTTCGTGGGCTGCGTCGACGTCGCAAAGCTGACAAACTGACTGTATTTAACACGCGCCGTGCTGCGTGTTGACGCACGGCGTTATCTCTCCCTCTCTCTCTCTCTGGTTAGCGAAAATGCGTCCGGTAGGCGCGAAATGAGAAAATGCGTCCGGCAGACACGAGAGAGAAAAGCTAAGCGAGCGGACTGGTTAGTTGGGCAGTCGTTCGTCTAGTAAATAGAATGGGCGCAAATTACAATTTGGCCACCAGCTGTCGACTGTAGTCGAACCGTTTTCTTTTCTCGCATTCTTTGTCTCCTTTGTCGGCTTGTTCTTGCGACAGTGAACGGTATTAGGAACATGGTGATTATTTTGATTATGATTATTGTTATTAATAAATAGCTTTGGTTGTTTGTTGTGGTGCTTTTTCGTACCACGACATTACGGCCTATTATTGCTATTATTATTATTATTATTATTATTATTATTACAATTTATTTTCTTATTATATTTTTTATTATTATTATTTATTATCATTCAATTATTACAATTGTGGGGTATGAACGTTTATTATTATTATTATTCTGATTATACGCTACTGAAATATCAAGTGACATGAAACACGGCTAAGACTAATACGCCTATCTTTATACGTGTGTAATCTAAACAGCTAGAGAGAGCAACCGCCAACAACAATAACAAAGACAGCAACGACTGCAACAACAACCACAGGAGCAGCAACAATGATGCTGACGACAATAAGAACAGGAACCAACAGCAAAATGCAGCATTAACGCTCTCTAACTGTCAAGTAGTAAAACGGCAACGCTTTATAACGGCCGTGAGAACAATACATACGCAAACATTAACACCAACGTGGGTCTAAGTTTCCCAATATCTTGCCGAGCTCCGCCTTATCCGGGGATTGCATATTGTTATTCTAAGGTGAACTACATAGACCCAGAACACATGTTCTACTGTACTGCATACTTGGTGAGAACTTGTTGTACAAAATATTTTGATTTCAATTTTGATCGAAAAGCCTATAACGACGTGCTTGGCTAATATAATCGCTATCGCGTGCAGTACATAAATTGATAGAAAACGGAAAAAAATCAAGTTGGTCTGCCGATTGTGAGTTCAATTCAGATTGGCTGGATTTACTTCTAAAAAGACAAAAGCCACAACCACTTCTTCTACTTTGGATTGATGCAGTCAGCTCCAGCTTTTTTGCAGCTCATAATATATAACTAGTCTTTGCGCCCGAAGAGCGTATATTTATTGCCCCAAAATACAATACAATAAGTTGATGTTACATTAAGTTCTCTATCATCTAAGAATTCAGAAAAGCTTCAAGGCATTTGATGCAGCCTTTCGGTTGCTATAAATCTTGCAGCAAAGCTATCAACACTACTATGCGCACATCGGCGCTTAGGTATCAAACTTAATCGGCCTCGTTTAATGACGTTGAGTAGAAATACTTTTCACTGCCAGCCGCCCTTGACGTGGAGTCGTATAACGCTTCGCAATGCCAATGTTTACGACGTTAAACCGAGCTCATGACCAAAACTTCTCACAGAGAGAGTAGTTCAAGACGTTAGGTAAATGTTATGGGTTAAACGCGTACTTCTGCTAGGGAGATGCGGCTTCTTTATACTAGACGCCGAAAAAAAACTAGCAAACTTTGCCAGAATATTACATGCGGAACAAAGGCAAAATAGGGTCTTATTTAAAGCTCAACAACTATTCAGACCACTTCCCACAACAGAAGAGATCTGCGGCGTACCCCACTTCATCGGATCGGTTCGCCAACTCTTGAATGGTTTCAAGCCGTGCCCTTGTAAAGGTCGCTGTATGGGATGAGCAGATCTCTGAAGCGCGCCAAATGCTGGCTTAACCGTTGAACGCGCCTGAAATGTGTGTGTGGTTTAATTCTCCCTTTGCCATTAGGAAAAATTGCGGGATAGAATCTAATTCGACAGACGAACACTTCAGGCAGGTAGTAATAGTTAGTTCGGGGTATCACTACTCACTTCGACGAATCACAGGAGCCGCCTGCTTATCTGCGTAGAATAGCGGACAAGTGGCTCCTACGTGTCATCTTCTTCACCGTCTGGGTCTGCCGCCTTGAATGACTTCTAAAGGCAAGCAAAGAACTGTCCAAAAAGCAGCACATTGTCAGTTGCGGCCGGTCGTCCGTGGCAGCGTGCGCTGTACTTTTAAACAACTTTTAAAACGTTTAAAGTGCACTGAGTCGGCACGAGTCTAAACAAGGGGGGTCATATATACTCGCCATGTTTGTCGATTATCGAGGCAGCATGTTGACACAGCTGCTCAAAATATTGAAAAAGCTGGCAGCTAATGACCCCTTGAAGTCTCCCGGGTCTACTACCAACAGCAACACTACCGGACAAGTTAGTAATTTCGGATGCACAGCGTGAGTCCCCATTGAACCCTCTCTGTCTCCCCCCCCCCCCCGAGAGAAATCTATGAGCGTCTCCTCTTCACTCCTCCGTAGAAACTCTCATAAATCGAGACCCGTACTCATGCCGCCGATCGATTGCAGCAATCTCTAATCATTTT
>QVRM01003942.1:0-104784 GCA_003439945.1 Dermanyssus gallinae
ATTCATTAGAGGCTCGTTGGTTTATCAAGAACATGTATGTCTGTCGGTTGTATAAGTGTTATTATGGCTTGAACCGACGACTCATCTATGACTAGCCAGCATGAATGCATGCATAACAGTGTACAACGCAGTAGCGTGGTCAACTGATTTCTATTATATATAACATTCGCGTCTCCAAAAGTTGATTCTAACTAGCGAATCCTCGCAAACAGTTAGGCTTACGGAAGCAGAATCAATGTAGACATTGACAACCTTGCAAGTTGATTCAGCGTATATACGCTTGTCGTTTATCACCCTTTCTATGGCTGATATTTGTGTTGCCTATTTTTATATGTATATGCATATCATAGAGGGGAAAGTGGCTGAGAAATATGACTACTTGATAGCACACAGCAAAGGTACCACCATGCTTATTACTATAAGCAGCGCAGCCACTACCACCACCACCAAATTTTGTGCTAATATCACTGATAAAAATCCTTGAAAGATCTCTCATTCTATCGCCAGAACATTTAGACCGATCATTTGCAATGGCTAGTGCAGTGGCTTCAGTTAATTGTCATCAGCGCTTCGATCGTTGGTGGTTGCTGAGCGCGTTCCGTTCGTGTTCCGCGCGGTGAGAACAAGTGAACAGCGACCATCCTCAGACAAACAAACATCTGAAAACTCGTTTTTTGGCTCTTGTTTTTGCTGGCTGCTGCTGGTGCAGCTGCTGGCGGTAAACAGATCAATCGAGGTCGCGCGAACCTCGCACACTGCCGTGTTTGTCTATTCGTCTCGGCAACATTCATACCCGCCGCTACACCACGGCCAATGGCGATGGTTTGTCCAAACCGCTCACTAACGAGATGAGTAGGGTAGTCCCCGTACAGACGACGAATCCCTACGAACTCCTCTGCGACCTTTTCCCCTGCACCCCTTTATCGTCGTAGCAGACGGTATAGTAGTAGGTAGTAGTAGTGTATCGAAACTAATGCGACGTACACGCGCTGTATCGTTATCCATCCATTGTCAGTGGAAGACAGGCGTCAGTGAAACGGGTTCGTTTTGCGCCTTCAAACGCCTTTGTTGTTCACTTGTTTAGCTTGCCAACAACAACGACCAGACTAACTGTTCAACCAGAGACACAGACGTACCAAACCAAGCGTGATAGACAATAATTCTTGCCGTCGTCGTCGTCGTCGTCGTCGTAGAAGTGTGGATCGAAGTCGTTTTAGTGGTGGGCCACAACTACAATGCCGTGTTGGCTGTTTGTGCTGCTTAACCGCAATTGTGGATATTTTGTTTATTCGTTCGCTGGTTCGCTCTCTCGTTTACTGGCGGCCAGCTGATGACTGATCCACCTCTCTACAGTGATCAACTTTCTCCACTTTCCTTCTTTCCCCTCTTTTTCTTTTCTTCTTCTTCATCTTATTCTTCTCCTTTTCCTTCTGCTGCTGCTGCTGACAATAACTATCGCCGGCATATCGACGCACGGACAGAGAGACAGAGAGAGAGAGAGAGAGAGAGACAATCTTCGACGGTCTCTCCAATCTCGACAAGTATACCGGCAGTAGCCGACGCAACACTCTTTTGCTAACCAACCATACTACTATACAAGCGACTCTGTTTCTCTCTCTCTCTCTCTCTCTCGCTCTCTCTCCCTCTCTCTCCTGCTTTCCATAAATATATTTGGATCGTTGCCATATATTCACATACAAACATGCACACAAGCAACCACAACGATACACTTGATTCACACAAAACGACGTCAGTCAGCTACCGTCGTTCTCGTCGTCATCATCATCATCATCATCATCATCGCCATCATCGCCATCGTCGTCATCATCGCCATCATCATCGCCATCGCCGCAAGCGCGCTTTTGATCCTATGTCATAGGAAAGACTACCGCGAGTGTGTTCGGTGCAACGCGTCCAATACGCAACGTCTGACTGCTTCCAAGCGGCCAACCACAGCAGCAGCTGCAGCAGCAACAGCAACATCAACAGCAGCAGAAAGAGTAGCAGAGAGATGGTATTACTTGCTGATATGACACCGCGCTGGCGGTGGCTTGCGACTGTTGTGGCTACGGCTGCCATTGTCGCCGCCGCCGACGCCACTGCCTTACCATCTCTCCGCCTACGAGCTGAGTTTGGCACGGCTGTTGTTGTTGTTTTTGTCGTTGTTGTTGTTGTTGTTGTTGTGTTGTTGTTGTTGTCGTCGTTGTAGTTCTTGTTGTTGTTGTCGTTGTTGTTGTTGTTGCTGTCGTTGTTGTTGCTCATATTATCGTTCTATCAGCATCAGCAGTAGTAACAGTAGGAACATTTGCGGTTTGCCTCTCGAGGATTTTTCCACACACATCAAGCCCACTTGACTACATAGAAACATATCCGTCGTTAGTCGTCGTCGTCGTCGTCAATAACAGACTGGATCGTCGTTTGTAACTTGGAATCGACCGATCGACCGACTGACTACAGATTAGTTGACGCGTCGCGTCAAAATCGAAACCGCGAATCGACAGATCTCAGTCGAAGGACATCTCCACCACACCTTCTTCCTGTCGATGATGATTCAGAGTATTAGACAGATAAAAACAATCTAAAACAACTGAATGTCGTCGCTACTGCTGCTGCTGCTGCTGCACCACCACCACGACACACTTGCTATTTGTCGCCAGGACGCTATAGTCATTGCGCCCTGTCGCCCTCTCCAACACTCAGCCAGTTTGCCTAATTCAATCCGACCATCACGACCATACTCCCGTTACGTATGTTCCATACCTTTGCCTATTTGGTGGAGTCTGTTGAATTTTGTCGACACAATGATGTAAATACTTTATGAGGATGCGCTGCATGGTGCTCTCTGAGACGTACCTGCTCTAACACGGCGCAGCCATATTCTGGCGAATGCCGTAATGTTTTCTTTTTAACGACCTGGGCAAGTATGTATCGACGACTAAGTGCAACAATATTAATCGATTAAGTCTTCTCGACTATTTCAACTCGTTATCTTCACAGTTGATGCACTTGAGAATTATTCTCTACCAAAATTACATGTAGTTCGCGAATTGTAGCAGCCAAACGTTCATCATGTTTGAGATAATATGTAATATTGTCCTGCCATCAAAATATCTAAAGGGTTGACTGTCCAAGAACAGAGCAGAAATCACAGAAAAGAAAAAAGTAATTTAAATTTTCTGCTTTTGTTGGGACACCACGTTGGGCACGAAAGATAAAAAACGGGTCTTGGAGTGGCTGTGTGTCATCTCGTTCACACCTATCTGATCGTAGCAGTCTGATAATTGCGTTGTGGAAGAACTACGACTTTCTTGTTGTTTGTTACAGAAGTGGCGTATTTTATTTGCAGTTAAGCATTTAATTTTTAGAATGGAAAATGTCGTCATTAACCTGCTTCTGGTGTCAGTCGATCGTTGTCTCTTGTTGCCTCTTTGTTGTTTGGTAAAACGGAAAATTAAAGGAGAGCAAGATCGAATCGCACCATGTTGTTTACAGTTCTTGGTAGAGCTTAGAGCAAGTGCCGCGAAAGAACAATTCATGGACGGAGCAGACTAGCTAGTTTACGATCACTGTTCCCGGTGTAGCCACCTTCGTCCGCTAATGCGAGACGGGCGGCTAGAATCGGAGTCAACCGAACGGTTGAAATCCTTCATACAGAGGCGGACAATTGTTGGCTAACTTTAGTCAAATTCACTCTTCACTGCCACTTCAATTATCGCCTGGTTGTCTGTCTGTGTGCCCATCCGTTCAATATTATTAACCAGCATGCCAATTTTAGCTGTCGCAACTAGCGCTTACCTCGATGGGCGGAGACACTCTAGAATCACCTTGTACCCTACGCCGTGAAAGACAGTATGCATAACAGTGTCCTCTGTTGCGTCTTCGTAGTTCAGGCTCCCTAAAAGCGCGGACCGGGAACGTGGGACTTCAATTCACTAAAAAACAGTCATGTCCATGTTCCCTCGGTGGTCTGATTGGAGGACGGAGACCTGACTGGCTATACTACTACTACTAACACTCTTGAGTCTGTTAAGTCACTATTTATCGTGAGACACACTGTTGAGTTACTATCTACCATGATTGTGTGTTGCACGTTTTAGTAGCATTTTCTAGTAGCCTGCCCTTTTATAGAAAAGCTTAGATTAGCTGTTGTGCATGCAGTTTATAGATATTAGAATTGCAACTCCTTGATTAGTGCTCACAACAATGATTTGTAGGAAATAAGAATCGGACCAATCAAAACGGTGAAACCTAAAATCATCATCAATCAGTACGACAACATGGAGCAACATTTGGAAGACAGCTGCACCAAGTTGGCTGCTGGTGACATCAATAATCTGTTGACTAGTATAGGTCACAGATGTCTAACGGGCCGTAGTAGTGCATACATGACATATTCATGTATACACGCAATATATGTAAATGCGAACGACTGATTCAGCGAGTCACATACGCCTGGAGAATATTGAAGCATATAAAGGCCGAGATGAGAGTTAAATATTTAGTGCATCTCGTCTAGCGTCGCAAATGTATGGCTTCGTAGTTAACGAACAGCTAGCTATTCATAAATCTTCTTATTGCCATCACCGCCGTCGTCGTTGTCGTCGTCATCGTCGTCGTTCGCATCATGATGGCCGCCATGGTCTGGCGTCGGCCATCACGATTGTCGTATGCATCGGCCTCCTCATACGATCGTTTAGCTAGCAGCAAAACATCCAACAGCTGGCGCACAGGAGTTCAGGCAGCAAACGGCTGCCTGAAGTCGGCCCAGAAGGCCTGGATGAAGCCTGCTTCACGATGCGACGAGATTGGCCGCCAGCTTGGTGAGACTGCCGCCGGCTTGGTGAGAAAACTAGGATCGATAGCGATACACAGCTCAACCTCTCAAGAACGAAGCCTTCAGCCCGACTTTCTACCTTCTACCTACCTATTGCCGGTGGCAACGGCGCCACGCAATATAACTGAACTGTGACCGAAATGGCTACGTACATAAACAAAGCACACAAAAATAAAACAGAGCTTGCAAGCATCTGCACAGACAGGCTAAGCTTGCCGGCACATATCAGCTGACACCAACAACCCCGGATGCTGAAAACAGGTGATACTAAACAAATGAATAATGCAGGAGCAGTCCTTGAATGTACCATCGATAAATGCATGGTCGTCGCCAAGGGGAACACTAAGCGGCCGAAGCACCACCACGTTGTTTTGGCCTTGTAGATAAGGTACACTAGAGAACAAGCAGAGTTTTTGTTGGTATGTCTTAACTATGCACATGTCTGACTACTGATAAATAGAATATAGCGTGTTCATCACAGCTACAATTAGAAATGCTAGTACAGCAACTGAGATGACACGGGGCAACTTTTTTGGTAACAACCTCAAGTACCGTATAGGCTTGTTCCGAATATAGCTATCATTTGCGCCAAAGAACTTTAAAATGTGTTAATCCTCGGTACTTAACAAAGTGATTACTCTCTATTTGCTTACCGCGAACGCCAAGAAGCCGCTTCGTGTAGCTGCTAGCGGGTTGCGGGCCGGCAGTGGAAACAATCAGAGCCAGGCTTAGGTCACCTATTACAGGACCACTTCAGCAGTTTTTGTTGGAGTGGCAGGGAAAAGTGACCGAGGCCTCGGCAGAGGTAGCGCAATTGGATATGTACCTCACCAGGAAGCTTTGGGATGAAATGGCATGCACTAACCGGCACGTGTACACACGATACATTGTGCATGGCTACCATCACTTGGTATGTTCGACCCAAGGATTTCACCAAGTTAGCGATTAATGTCATTGCCGGTTCTGCTCGCAGATATACGCTAAATACCACGTAGCGAGGTGCCAGACGCATCGGCGGTCTTTGCACTTTTCCCCCGGTGGGACGGTCGCTGAAGCGTTCAAATTGTATATAATGAATGAATTGTATTATAATTATGTACCATCTTGAAATGCAATGTTATTGCAAAGTAAACAATATGTATATTATCCCCAATTGACATCCCATTCTAACAAGGCATTATAGCATATTAATTGCCAATCAATTGTAGCATATTAGTTACCCCGAGTTGACTCGAGAGATTCGTAGAAAAGGAATGGGTTGTGGCTGGCTCAAACTGAACCAGTGTGCACACGATAGACGTGCTCTTTCTCTCGCTTTTAGTCTACCAAACAAATTACGAGAAGCTGATGACCGCACTCAACTCAATCTAAATATGAGTAGGATCGAAAGGAGGAATAGAGGAACATGTTAAGCTCTCCGTTCAGAGTATGATAAGCCAACACAAAACTTGTGCGCCGACTGCCATGGAGCGCCAAGGAATGTGAGTAGCTCGATGAATTTATTACGTCAGAAATACTCGATTTCTCATACAAAAAAGAGACTGTGTTGACGACAGACCGTAGAATGAAGACGTTGAGTTGCGCCGGTTTTTACAGCCTCGTCCCAGTGTGTATGGTGCAGTATTGTAGATTAACTAGTTATAGCAGCACAGCCTCACAACTGGAAGAATCTCTTCCAACTCCCAGGCAAGGCCAGACAACGCAACAACAGATAGGGAAGATCGGAGGCATCGAATAGATAGCTTGGCGAATTTGTACCAAAGACCTAAGAACGGAGATGATGGTGGGACCTTAAAATCTAGGACCAAAAATAGAGTGCTGTATCCCCGATTTAAAACCACAGAAGAGGACCGTGTAGCGCCACAAATCGAGGACGAACTTATAGAAGCAATCGAGGGACAGGCGGTAGCAAAACGAGAATGACCCGAACTAAATTTCCGTCTTAAACCTAGCAGAGATTATTATTAAACTGTCTTAAACTTAGCAGATATTATTATTAAACCGTGTTAAACCTAACTGAGATACCTATATAGGATTGGAAGAATATCAGGGGAAAACCGTAAGCAACTTGCTTTGATTGCTTATATGACACTTCAAAAGAGGACAAATTGGAGAGCATTAAGGTAGGCCAATGGACACTAGTCGTCATGATTAGCTGGACGTACCGGACAGACTCGAATAAAGTCATCTGGTCCTAACTTAGATGCTGCCATAAGGCCTACTAGAGGAAGATATTTTTCTGGAGGAAAATCTGTGTCTCGCCAGGACCAGGAACGGTTTTGCAGGGGCAAAAAGTCGAGCTCCCCTGACCAGACGTCTGATATCGGACCTTAAAACGTGGTATGACCGCCGACACGGGCCTAGTATACAGCTCAAGTTCTGACCAGTCACGGTTCCAAAGCTAAGATAAAGAAAGCCATCAGTGACACCTGTCTGGTATGCGAATCTGGCAAGATGGACGGCGTGGAACACACTGTCCTACACTGCGAGCCTCTTTGGTAAGTAAAGTGCACGGGCTCCACGGCCGTGAGGGGCCGCCCCATTGAAGAGGTGGTAAGTCCATGCATGATAAGTGTAGCGGAAGAGTGGCAATCTTTATGCTCAAAACAGCCAAGGAAATCATCTGGCGGGGTAGGCTGTCAGAGTGTGAGGGTCCTAGCGGTTCAGTAAGTAATATAGGCAACATTAGGCCTCTTTATTCGGCTAGTAAGCTTTCAAGAGACGAGCGCGATGGACCGGGTGGCGTTCCCCATCGCGAAGCTGCGATGTGAGAAATTCCCAATATTTATCTATATATTCAACATAAGAAAAAGAGCCTCTATAAACTAACCTCCACAATATAAAATATTTCGAGATGGTAGAGTCAGTGCCGGGTATACCGTTGACAGGAGGCAGGCTATGGACAGGCGCCTACCTAATGAAAACATTTGGCTCCGTATCGGCGATAACATGTGATCTACATATGAATTTAGTTTGGTATACCTAAGGTGATACTGACGACCGAGGGATACACGGACCTGCTTCGGCTACCTGGAGCCTGCTTCGCCTCCAAGATTGTATAAATAACGTTGTTATCTTGTTGAAGATGCTGTCGTTTTTTACGAAAGATTACAGAGGATTGTTTATGCTGTGCAGAGATTAATGTCAAGGTATCTGGAAGAAAAGGTCGAGACGGACCAAATTGTGGCGTCAGGCGGTTTCAGAAATTCATCATATTTTTAGCGGAAAAGGGAAGCGTCTTACAAGATAGACAAGTCATACTTAAAGACGCAAGTCCACGCTGGCCCGGCAAGTCGACCAGTGGCAATATTCGCGGGATCGATGAGTGAATCACCGCGAAGCGAAGCTGCCTTAGGGTACCAAGCGCAAGTCAGTTCCGGGCAAGGTAATGTCAAATGCATTTTTGTAATAGTAGACATAAGCCGGCATGTAGGACGGGTTTGGGTAGTGCGCGTGCGTAGGCAGAGGATGCTTAATTGCGCGAATTCACACACACTATTCGTATTTCTTACAATAATTGTTATTGTTTGCAGTTGTGAAACTAGCTGGAGATAAAAAAGAATCATCTTGAGATAATAAGGATCATAGTGGGGCGTAATAACGCTCCAGGTTACAATAATAACGGATCAAATTTCAAGCAAATATTGTGAACAATGCAATCATTTTACCTCTGTTATGAAGGGTACTGCATAAAAGTATTTCTAGATGTCCTGTAACCTGGAGCTACTTACTAAACTATCGATCAAAATTGCAGAAGACACTTATTCAATCAAACGTAAATTTCATATGAAAAGGAAGGTTACTGTTGGCATTTTCATTAAAGGTTGCCTGCTATGATATTTGGTGTAAACGCGTAAATTGACTATAGCAACGCGCAGTTTCTAGGCACACTGTGTAACGATTGCTATGCTTTTATTTGCATTTCAGCGATACACAAAAGCGTTGTATACAATCAGTCTCAAAAGGACAACTGGTTCGTAAAACCGCTTCGTAAAAAACATTTTAAAATCATGTATAGACAATTTCAATAGTAATATGTGACCCTCGGTTGTATTCATGTTTAACTGCATATCAATACATTTTAATTAATAAAGCAGCACTAATATGACGAACTATATGTGAATGAACACTGCACAACATCACTGTATCAAAAGTGTTTCGCGAAGACTAGCTGTTAGTTGGCATGTCACATTGTTATCTCTTGTTTTTCGTCATATACATATATACACCTAGCTCTACGCTGGTAACAACTGCCTATCTCAGATCAACACAAAGTCGTTATAAAGCTCTTAGGATTGAGAGGCACCAACAACATGTTCGTCAACAACTCATCTTCAACTGCAATGCTTTTCCAGACTAACATTGGCCATATGCTTGACTAAAGCCTTATTTGGCAAACCATTTGAATTATATACACGTCAGCACAACCGGCAACAATTGTCCCGCGTACCACACGGTGTTGAGATATCCTCAGCGACATGGTACAACTATGGGAATCACGTAAGTCTTGAAAATTGAATAGAACAATTCATGGCCACGTTCCCCATTAATTACTTGATGTCATAACTTTTGCATCAGGAGCAAGTGTACTCCATGAAGTGTAGTGGCACGGGTCGATGCCAAGCTGAGGACAGAACGCGCCCCCGGTTTGATGCGCGGGAACAGTGATAAAACAGGTTTCCTCCACTGACCAGCGCGAGATGCTCAGGATATCTGCCCACTCGTCAAGGGCAGCCCCAATTTGAAGCGACTTCAGCTGTGCCTATAATGTTAGATACAATACGATAATAGACATGAAACTATGATAAACTATTAAGCACATAGAATATTCGCGTACCACTAAGCATGTAATGTAACCATGTAGTAAAATATATAACCTTTATACTTGTTTAATAATTGCATCGTATAACTTTAAATTAGTAAAAAGTTTTTGTATTTCGATGTATAAGCAAATAGGCTTGTACGAGAAATGCCTCCTAGACGCGTTTAACTGTTCCTGAAATGCATAATGTTTCCAAGCTAGAGGCTATCGCCCCAATAACCGTCGCTGGGGATTATAATGCGAGATTCAACTAACCAGGTGCCAGACTGTCTGTTCAACTATTCCTGAAACGACTCGCTTATACCTGATGTGCCATTAAAATGCTCCCTGAAACATATCCTGAAAGTTTCTTAGGTTAAAGAAATTATATATATATATATATATATATATATATATATATATATATATGTCGGGCAGAATCCACATCGACTACATCTACATAACGGTTGTGGAATCTCCTGGTCATTGAATGCACTGCAAATATCGTGAAATCCGTGCACTGCACACCACTTTATGGCGGTTAGAGGAAGAACGTTTTTCCAAGTGTAGAAATTCACTGATAATACTGGGGTGAATGGTAGTGCATCATCTCTTTTATTGAGACGTCCGTCGTCCCCGTTTGTTGACCGACCATTACCAACTGTAATTCACTCCGGTACTCACCTTGTGAGCCTTTTCCATGTACTTGTAAGATAACTGCCAAATTATTGGTCTACCGTATGAAACCATTAGTGCCAATTTGAGGTCAAAAAGACCGACCGTTTCCAGAGAGAGCAGCTGTGGCATTTGTACGCCAACCAGACGGTCCGTTACTTCGATGTAATGCCAAAGTAATACCGAGCCTGGGGGGGTGGGGGGGAATCCGGGTTTAGTGGGTTTGCGAGTCTCACACTAGTCACGAAGGCTGCTAGTGGCGCATGTGCATCATGCATCCCGAAACCTCCCAGAACAAAAAAAAAAAGACGGTCCGTCATGGATTGATATGGGGTTTTCCTGGAGAATGGCGCATAGTAAGTTTACGATGTTTGTAGGCCGAAGTAGATATCAGCCGAAGGTGAGGCATTGAGCTAAGCTTGTTGGGCGACTTTTCAGACTCTGTTGTGCCACGACCCAGCAGGCGGTAACTGTTAAAACGTCTAGGGAGGGGCTGGCGCTGACGTACCGGCGATGGGCAGCGCGGCAGCCATACTTCAAGGTTCACTGAAACGTGCCACTTGATCTGCTTTCCCGCCTGCAGCGGGCTTTTATCTGCAAGATAAACCACTTTCTCTCGTTTTTACGCTAGTGGCGAATATAGCGATAATCCCACGAGTGCTGTTGTGCGCTGACAGCCTGGCGCCTGGTTTGTTCAATCTCGCATTATAATCCCCAGCGACGGTTATTGGGTCGATAGCTTCTAGCTTTGAACATCGAGTAAGCCTATCCACCGTTGTAGCAGAACGTTCGAACATAGCCTGCAATAATATTTACTCCTTACTGGAGCAAGACCAGGTCATCCTCCGCAATATTGACTTCTAAATCTCTGTTTATAGAATGTGGGTACCTGACCACTGGGTCTACCTTGAGCAGCCCCTCTGAGGCGAGCCAATGTGCAGCGTAGAAACCCGGGTGGTCCGGTAACAAAGTGTCCGGTGGAAAATAAGACGTCGATAACGTTGAGATAAGAGGGGGAGGGAAGTGCAAGCGACATCGCTTTTCCGCAGTTCCTTGGGACGATATATAATTTCTATAGAAGAAAAAAGAAGAGAAAGCTTGCGAGTGAAAGTGGATCGACCAGCAACAGCCCAGAGAAGCAGAATGGACGCCTGGGGCCGAGGCCGAGCGATGCCTCTCAACTTCACAAGCAAACGGCAGCAGAAAAACGCAAAACTAACGCGAATAAGAAGTATCGTCCCTTCGAGCAGGAAGTGCTGAAGTAAACCTGGGTGAAATAACACTGCGTAAAAACTGTGAGAGCTCTCCGTTTGGAGGCTTCAGCCGGACAACGTCGGCAGAACAGCTGCGTGGTTGGCTAACCGGGAGACATACTGTAGTGCGTGCTATTTGGAAACTCAAAGTTTCCCGGCCGGACTCCGTCTTCTGCGTGGCCTTTGGTGATAGTGACTTTAGTAACGTTTCAAGTAGCGCCTGCTGGCCGAAAGGCGTGAGTTTCCGGCGCCGGCTGGGGGCTCCGCCGGCTCAGGCTAGGATATGCGAAGAGTTTACTGACGGGCATGGTTTAACAGCTAGACAGCAATGACGCCTTCTGCCAAGGCAGCTGCATGCTGCTCACAGCTGCAAATTATTGCTTTGGAATTGTGAAGGTTTATCTGGGGCTTTACAGCTAGCACCAGAACGTTTGTTCGAAGGTGTGGACATTGTACTCTTGACGGTAACTTTTATGCGAGTGGAACTGCATCTTGATGAGATGCGAGGTTTTCATCTGCTAGCGATCAGTGCTGGTCTAGCGGGACTAATCCTCCAGCTACCCACTCTGGTCGGCGGCGACTTCAACTGTCGTATTGATAGTGGCGCCACCGACAGTCTTCGAACATTGACTATTTCTCCGTAAAGAGAGACAAGTGCCTTCCGTACTGTTTCGTTTATATGCGCTGTGAACGTCGTTCCTGTATAATGAACCCGAAGGCCAAGATACTGCAAAGAGTTAACAAACTCCAATGGTTGGCCGCAGCAACGTATAGCGTCTCTGGCAGCCAATCGACCTCCACGCCTGAATTTCATGGCTTTGGTCTTTCTGGTGTTTATCTCAAGTCCCTTCGAGACAAGGAACGCCTCTATCATAGAGATCTTAGCGGGTCTCCTTGCGAAGTTCCCACATTTTGCTTAATCTCTAATACACCCTGCTCACCGTCTACCAACAAGGTGTCCTCCTCAAAGAAACTTGCTATTACACTCAGGAGAGAGCCACGCACTCCTACTCGTTGGAATGCTTCAACCAGCAGATAGCGAGGGGCTTTGTCAAAGGCCTTGACGCAGTCAATAAAGACTGCATACAGATGACCTCTGGGTTGTGCCACAACTCGCTCGATTTCTGACTGGAGAACGTGGATTGCATCACGGGTGCCTCAGCCTCTCCTAAAGCCGTATTGCTCCGGTGGAGGTGCCTCTTCAGCCACGTGCTCAATCTGCCGAATAACCAGCTTACAGAAAATCTTATTCAATGTGCGTTCTGACGCCACTCCACGGTAGAGATTTGGATCCTGTTTGTCATCACCATGCCTACCCTTAAACAGAAGAGAAAGCCTGGCGACATGCCAGACTTTAGGCATCCGCCCCCTCTTTATAATTTCATTAAAGACATCACAAAGAGTTTCTGCCAAGAGAAGAAGTGACTGGATGCAATGCTCACAGCAGACTTGATCGGGCCCTAAGCTCTTTCTCTTCGGGAGTGAGCGTAGGACCTGGCACACCTCCTCCACCCCGAAAGGCAGATTCATGCTGTGCTGCTCTAATGTAAGCAGACGATTGGAGATACGGCCGCAACGTCACGATTGAATAAGAGATTAGTTAGGTGGCTGTCCGTCACTAAGCGGATTCACCGCCCTACGAGGTCGCACGATGTAAGCTGGGGGCTCTCGTTCTGCTCTTTCGAGCAGCCGTCGTTCCTCCCGCCTCGCGCGTTCCCTTTTATTATCATAGCAGAGTCTTACATAGGCCTTTCTACGCTCAAAGTAGTCCGCCTGGCTTGCAGTGAGGATGGTGATCTGGCTCTTGCTTGGCGCAGGAGTCCGAGCACTTCACCGCAGGCGAGGTAGCAGGCTCGAGAGTACTACAGGCGTGATCTCTTTTGCCATAGCCTTTTCCACTTCACTGCACTTCTTATCGTTCTCTCCAACTGAACACAAGTGGAAGCGATGTCAGGGCTTACCTCAAGACCGCCCACCGCTCTGTCCAAAAGAGATAGATTAATCCGTCTCATTGCAGACCAGCGCGGCGGGTTATGTCGGTCTCGCCAAATACCGGGAACATCGACAACGGCCAGCACTGGTTGGTGCTTTCGGGCCGCTTCATCAAGAACATCGAAGCTTTCAATTTCACGGTTGACAAGGTTGTGAAACAACAGGTCGATGGTGCTGCTTCCATTTTGACTTAAATAGGTATAGTCTTCACGCGCGTTAGGACACTTCAGACCAATATTTTCCTTCACCTGAAGCAGCACCTCGCCTTTATCATCGTTGGCCCCACAATCGATTCTGGCATTGAAATAACCGCCGACAATAACTCTGAAAGTCCAAAGCTCACCGTCTCAGCAACCACCGCAGAATCGAATGTCGGTGGGAAATAGAATACAGCGACGTTTACCCTCCCAGAGGAAAGCACTACGCAGTATTCATCTTTCCTGACGCATTGCATCGGTGGTAAGCGTTTATGTAGGTAGATAGATAACCCACCCACAGGTCTTCCCCGACCTCCCGCAGGTAAGACAGCCAGCTGGTGAAAGCCCCGCATATCACTGATATGCAGTTCGTCCCGCTGAAATGTCTCCGAGAGGAGTGCCATATATATATATATATATATATATATATATATATATATATATATATATATATATATATATATATATACGCACAGACTAATAGAAACCATTATGTCGTTTTGTTAAACATACTAGAATGTGCGTTACGTAGCGGATAAGATACAGAGTAAACATGCACATCACCAACCTAACGTAGAAAAATTAAATCATAAGTATAAACGTAGCTTACCTCTTTAAGAAGTGTCTTCTTAATATTCTTGGAGATTCCAAGAAAATCTTCTACAGTACTGAGGTCTGCATCAGTGTATCCTTTAGAGGGGCCGCCGTTTACTTGTCTCGCCACAGTCATATTCCTGATTGGTATTCCACCCAAATGGGTCTGAGGAAAAACTAAAAAATAAAATAGATATATCGTAAGTGACGAAGCGTGGCGTATTGCCTCATTTAGATTAACTTTACTTAACGCATCTTGAAAAAATGTGACTTTTAAGTGTCGCCTAAGTTTCGCTCCATAAACGAGCGATTACTTCCGCCTAAAGTTATCTCGGACAGTGTTCAGTTTCACAAATAATCGATTGGGAATTTTCCACCTCATACGTACCAATAAACTGCATCTCAGCCATTAGAACCCAGCTCTTGAACATTTTTAATGTCCACAAACCAGGCCGTAGGGGTTTCAGCAGAGGCGGCTTGTGATGCTGGATCTGTTCTCCGTTACTCACCTACAAAGTAGTAATAAGAATTCAAACGACGTTAATCTCTGCGGCCGCCTCTATTAGACTCAGTGCATCTTTGCACGTGCAAGTAGCCAATTAAACGTAAATTACATGATTCTTTAAAAGTGAAATAACGCTTTAACGGGCTTCGGTTTTTAGTTTCTATTTGTCCACGCGGCACTTGCAGTTGTTTACAACCTCATAATACAATTAAAATATGATCTACTTTGGTAGATGGACCGGCAGACTGCAATTGTGCAAACTGCATTTCATCTTCCTACGCAAAAAGACGTGTCCCCCGAAGATAATTCAAAAGGTAATGTGACATCTATATAAGTAAACTGCCATGAAGAGTACTCGATAATATATTTTTTTTTTGTGGAGGAATGCAGTTACGCACTACTGCTACGAGTAGGAAAATTCGGTTTCCATCTCGAACTGTGTGGGACTCGACCCCAGCGGATGGATGTTACGCCGCTGAGACCCATACCCACTAAACGCACCTCCCCCCTTAAGCTTCACTCTCTGATGGCCCAGGTCTCCATAGAACAGTGCTATGGGCCATCAGGAGAAGTGGCGAGTGCCCTATCGGATCAATTGGCCGGGGTCGCTCACGGGTTCCCCCACCTGTCAGGCGTACTTTGTCCCAGCCCTTGCAAACCCGTTTGATTCAAAGTTGCGCTTTCTTCAGCCGTGCTGGCTTCAAAAGGATTCTGCCTTTCCGTGCATCTTATGTGCTTTGTCTATAGCACCTCCTGTGCTATTTCCGCTCCCAGTTCCCATGCTTGGGCCGAACCCAGGATGTACTCCACGAAACATTTCAGACAGTTTCGTGGAGGGTCTTGAACTTCAGGGTGGGTTATTCCCGCTCTGGACCATTTCTCGCGAATGTGTCTTATCGCTCCGGTTCTGGCCTCCTCCCATGCCTGGCACTTAAGAAGTGTGTGTTCTGGACCGTCTTCCAGGGCATCTTCGCAGAAGAGACATATTTCTGATGGGGCCTTTCCAATTCGGTGGAGGTATGATTGGAAGTTTCCATGCCCCGTGAGAATCTGTTTCAGGTAGAAGGTTAGATTCCCTCCCGGCCTTGCTATCCATGTCTGTATGTTTGGCAGCAGTTTGGTCAGGCTCTTCCCGGGGGCCCCGGAGGGAATGGCGTCCCACTCAGCTTGCCATTCTTCTAAAGAGACTTTTCTTTCTCGTTCTTTGTCGATTTCTGTAGGTGTGCCAATGTCCCACAGCCCTTGTCTCTCGAACGCCTTAAGGTCCCAAGGAATGTCTCCGGCAAGCATCAGAGCCGCATTTGTGCTGATCGTTCTGTACCCTTGTATTACCCTAAGGGCTGCGATCCTCTGCGTTTTGCGCAAGAGTAGTTTTGCTTTCTTTGTCTTGAGAGCCGTTCTGGCCCATACGGCAGCTCCGAAGAGCGCGATAGACTCTGCAACTGCCATTAGTAGTTTTCTTGTGCGAGCCCGCGGTCCGTGTACGTTTGGAAGTATCCTCGCTATAGCGTTTGCCGCTTAGATGCTTTTTCCACAGCCTTTTGTAAGTGACGTAAGCCCGTCATGGACGTGTCCAGCGTCACCCCAAGATAGCGGGCTTCTTTCACGAACTGGATTGTTTGCCCTGCAACCTGTATGTGCAGCGGTCGGACTCTCTTCTTGCCAGTTAAGAGGATGATCTCACTTTTTTCAGGGGCGAGCGCCAGCCCCGCGGCCTTCATCCATTCCTAGTTGAGTGCAGGGCTTTGTTCGTGTTTAGCTCAAGTTCGTCCTCCGTTTTAGCCTGTGCCACAACCGCTAAGTCGTCAGCGTAAGCTATCATGTCTATTCCCGGGGGTAGACCGGTTTGCCGCAAGACGTCATCATACGCTACGTTCCATAGCAGTGGGCCCAGGATTGACCCCTGTGGCACGCCGGCTGTCATTGGGAACACCACCTTGCCGTTTGAAACGGAATTTTCCTTAAGATACCCAGATATTACTTTAACTAGGTATGGCGGAACATTTTTACGAACAAGCGCGTCCAAGGTGGTCTTCCATGGAAGGCTGTTAAAGGCGTTTCTCACATCCAAGAGGGTTACCATGACTAGCTGTCTTGTAGAGGTGGTGGACCTGCGCACCTGCTCAGCTCTACTAAGAACCCTGTGGATTGCCGTTAGGACCGATTTGTGTTTACGGAAGCCAAATTGTGCCGGTGACAGGAGTCCGCACTCCTCCGCAAACAGCCTGAGCCTTTCTTCAATAATGGCTTCATACCCCTTGGCTAGGGCGCTTAGTAAACATATTGGCCGGTATCCTCCATTTGCTTTGGGAATAAGGACCACTTCTGCTTGTTTCCAATATTGTGGGAACTCTCCTGTTCTCATCGCGGATGTAAGGGTTTCTGCAACAGCAGCTGAATGTTCTTTGAACAGAAGCGTTACTGCAGCCGGGGGGATGCCGTCAGGGCCGGCGGCTTTTCCCGTCTTGAGCCGATTTGCCGCTTGGAGAACTTCGAACGGCTGAATTGCCGGGAAATCATCGTCTGTTGCTTCTGATGTGTTTTCGTAGGTATCCCTCTCGAACGAGTCGTGAGTCGGGAAAAGCTTAGCTAGGATGTCAACTGTTTCCTGTTCATCGAGGACGCCTGTAACGGCGGTTTTCTTGTTACCGCACACAATTCTGTATGGCTTTCCCCATGGGTCCCCTTGGACCTGGGCGAAAAGCTCTTTCCAGCCCTTTGTTCTGCTGTCAGCAATAGCACTCTTAAGATTTACTCTGCTTTCTCTGTATCTGGTCAGTGCCTGCAGTCGCTCCTCGATGTTGCGGTGGGTCTGCTTTAGTGCCCTTCTGGCTTTGTTGCATTCTTTGCGTTTATCGGCAATGTTCTGTGTCCACCAGTGCTTAGGCAGCTTTCCTAGCCGTCTTGGGTGCGCCCTCACCGTGGCTGTTTTTTCACACGCCTCTTTGAGGATGGCCTGGAGCTGCCCCAGGGTCTTAGGTGAGTCGGATTGCCTCATTTTGTTCCCAATTTCCTTTTTGAACTTTTCTTCATCCCAAATTTTGTACTGCTTTCTCTGTTGCTGCGGCGGGGAAGTAGCTCCGAGATTTAGTCGAGTCTCTACGCAGAGATGATCGCTAAGGTTTTCCTCTTCCACGAGAACCGTCCAGCTCGATACCTTCTGCGCTATCTGAGAGTTACTGAAAGTTATGTCTACGTATGATTCGTAGCTGTGCCGCCGGAAAGTCGCCTCTTGTCCATCGTTGAGAATGTACAGGTCGCTGGCCGCTGCCCATTCTAAGAGCGCTCTCCCCCGCTTGTCTGTTCGCCGAGAGTCCCACGTCACTGCTGCCGAGTTAAAATCTCCGGTGATTAACAAGCCTGTTCCCGGTTTTAGGTTTAGTATAGACGCCGTGAGGTTATCTAGCAGTTGTTCGAATTCCTCGTGCGGGCAGTTGGGGCTTATGTAGCAGGAGTATATTCTCCCTACGGCTTTTATTTCAATCCAGCAGAATCCTAATCCACTTCCTTTGTTTTGTATTTTGACGGCATGGTTTACTATGAGTGCCGTGTCGTATGCGGGGTCAGTCACCCAGTTATGAGCTCTCTTTGCTAGCGTTTTGTTTGGTTCGCTGAGAGCGACTACATCTGTCCCTCTTCGGTGCGTTATTTCCCAGACCATGTCGTGGGCTGCCCGGCTTCTGTTGCAGTTGACCTGAATTAAGCTTGTTTTGTTCTGCATTATGACAGCGTAGAGGTATTCTTCTGTGTCAGTCTTTTTGCAGCTCCCTTACGCCCCTGTGTTTTCCAGTCGAAAGGTCCCTTCGGTATGCTTGCTTCGGAATGTTGTTGCTCCGTGTTCTCTTCGGACTCAAACTCGGCCATATGCTTTGTCTTGTTTTTACAGGCCTGCCTTTCTTCATTCCGCTCTTTTAGTTTTGTCCGCAGAAGATTGAGATATATGGGGCATGCGGTAGTGCGAGCCTTGTGCCCCTTTTCGCCGCAGTTGTAACAGCTGGGGGTTTCTTCCTTACAGTCATTAGCGAAGTGTCCCTCCTTGCCGCATCTGTAGCACCTCTGTGTGACGGCGTTCTTGGTTTTGCATTCTTTGGCCGTGTGTCCCAGCTCCTGACACTTGTAGCATGTAGAGAGCGTGATCCACTCCTCAGCCCTGCAGCCGGTGCCTCCGATAATTAGATTCTTCCTGGACAAGAGCTGGCATGCCCTGTCGTTTGGTAAGGTGACTAGACACTGCCAACCGGCCCGGTTTTTGATTGGCCGGGGAGCTTCGGCTCTCATGTAGGAAGTCTCGTGAATTCTAAGTGTTTCACGCAGATCTTTCTCGATCTTGTCTGCCGTTAGAAACGGGTCGATGCCTCGAAGAACAACAGTCATGGTGGGGCCAGTACATCTTCTGGTGTCTATTTCTCCCCCTATTCCCTGCCGCAGCGCATCCGCAAACGTTGCACCGCTACCTGGTTTTTCTTCCACAACTCTTAGAAGAATATCGCCGTCTCTACCTGTGGTGACTGTCTGTACTTTCACCCCTGCCTCTTGTTTGTGGACAAAGGGGCGAAGTTTTTCAATCATGTCTTGTGAGGAGCACCCCTCGGTCGTTTTTATGCGGATGGAAATAGTTTCCTTCTGTTTTCCTGGTGGAGGCAAAGTGCCGCGTTGCGCACGGCAAAGGCTGTCTCTTGTAATGTCAGCTTTACATCCCGCCCTTCTGCAGCATGCTTCTATTGCATTTCTGATCGTATCTCCTTCCCATTCTGGGGAAATGTATAAGGCCAGGGGGTTTTGAGTTTGAAGACTATGTCCTTTTTCCAGTGTTTTAAAGAGAGCCTCTAGAAACTTTTCTGCTGTATCTTTGGGATCAACCATTCCAATTACTAGTGTGCTCGACGAAGTTGCAGGGCCAACCGTGGCTTCTTCGTCTTCAGCGTCGGCATGGTCCAGTTCAAGCTGTGCGCAGTTTTTTAGAACTGCGACTCTACCAGCCCGCAAGCTGGAGGTTTTTTCGGCTAACGGAAACTGCCCTGACATTTTTTTTAACATTGCCTTATCTTTTTCCGACCCTTTGGTGACAAGCATTACTCTGGCGTCCTTTTGGATAGTTATGCTGTCCAGCGAAAAACGTGTGTTTTTGAATACAGGCTGAGGCCATTCTTCTTTAATAAGGTCGATGAGGTCCACCAGCGTTTCTGTTTTGGCAATCTGGTCCTCAATGTTCTTTGCCCTGTCCAGCGCGTGTTCTAGCTTCTTCTGACAGTCTTTACATCTTGCTGATTTAAGACCTTCTGACTCGGGTCTCTTAAAGGCCAATTTTAATTGTTTTTCTTTCAGGAGCTCTAACTCCTTTGCAAGAGCTTCAGCCTTGGTCTTCCATCTGTCTCCTAGATTTTCCACCTCCTGCACACGTGCGTCTGCGTCTTGTTCTGCTTTTTGAGAGCTTTGCACCTTTTCCATTAAAATTTTGTTATCTTTTTCCATCTGGCTAATTTTGCTATTTGTTCTTCATTGTTTTCCTTGTGTTTTACTGCCAGTTCCCATACGACTTTGTCTAGGCGGGTGATGGCCGCTTTTATGTCCACTTGGGTTGTTTTGTGCTTTTCCTTTAAGCTCTTGAGATGTTGGACCACTGCCTTGAGATCGGCAAGTGCGTCTTCCTCGTGTTCGGTAAGCTCTGTATTCTCACAAGTTTTTCGTGCGGCCTTAATTTTGTGAGATGTGCGAGGTGTGCCGTTCTCTCTCGAACTGGGGTCTTCAGGTGAGGTCGCAATTGCGGCGGGTCTTTTTCTTTGTGTACCTGTCCTTGAAGAATAGGTGTGCTTTCCGCAACGTTCGTTGTTATTGTCTTCCATTTCCGTTTTGCTAGCGATTTCACACTCCTTCTCTGTTTCTGTTTCAGTCTTGTCATCTTCTTTATCTTCACCTTCCGAGGATTGCACGTCTGACACATCTGACATTATACGCACTCGAGAGCCCAGTATGGTCTGCAGGGCAGTCCTGTCCTTGGCTGTCTCTGCTTGAGCATGGCTATCTTCCTTCGTTTTAGGGTTATCATCGACTTGACTTAACCTAGTTGGGGGCTTGCTCGCCCCCTAAACGGATCCATTTGTTTTTAATTTTTCCCCTTTCCCCCTTTTTTTGTTTTTTTTTTTAATAATTAAAAGAAGCTTAATTTCCTACTTAGAAAAATAAATAAAAAAATAAATAAAAAAAATCCGGTTCTGGTTTTGAACTCGGGACCTCCTGTAGCGCGTCCGCTTGACAGGCAATGGCGCTATCCGCTCGGCTACGCCCTCTGTGTCAGATCGGAAGCACTAAGTAGAGTCATTGGCCAGCCCCAGGTGATGTTAACGATGGTGATGACCAAGATGACAATGGCAGAGTAGCACAAAATGACGATACTGTAGTGACAGCGTCGACAAATCACTGTTGGAACAATGCAGATCTATCTGCCAGCTAACGTGATAATGCCACGCACGCATTCACATACACAGACAGGTTTGTTGTCATATGCCGAGAATGCATCTACAGCTGTTTTTCACGCAACTTGTCTAAGGACCGTAGAAGGAACGTTGGGTAATGTTTTGCCGTTAAATAAGTCACTTCTAGAGACACGTTAGTTAAACTAAGGTGCACCTGAGCAAGACGCGTCGAACTGATACAAGAGAACTGGCTGACGGTGACTTTGTACAAAGATTTTTCAATCTTTTTCTGGAGCGCCGCTTGACCCGACCGTCTCGTTCGAATCACAACATATATATACTCGATAATATAGTGATAAAAGCCGAACCCTCCAAAGTACCACAGAAGGTGGCTATAGGCCGCCACGAAGCGGCGGTAAAACGCTACCTGATGCGCCCACCGGGCAAACTCTGTTAAATATATCGCCTGTTGTTTATTCTACCCATATTGTACAGATAGTTAATAACAGTAGTGTCTTTTCCGGCCAACTGCAGTCGGGCCTTTCTTGGTGTGCGTGTGGTACTCCGCCATTACATCTAAGGTAGATACTTCGGAGGGCCAGATACAATTATTTCCGCATATTGCCGAATAAGACTTATCACGCTGTTTGTTGCAGGTAAATTCCAGGTTCCAGGTTTTTTCGACTTTGTTTAGAAGTGTTGCAGTGTTATGTGGACTTTTTTTAATAACAAATATTTATGACAGCGTGGAACGACCACAAAACCCAAATGCTTTACACCGGTGACATAATTGAACACAATAAAGAGATCCCCACATACGGGATCGACCGAGCGAAGACACCAGAAGCCAGGGTAGCATTGCGTCTTAGCTGCTCAGACCTTGCCGCCACTGCCAGATGGTAACGGATTTAAACATCCTGGTTAGTATTTATATGTAGGTCAATAGAAGCACGTTGTTATTCATAAGGAATCAACGGAGTTCGCCTTTTATGTTAAGAAGCCAGCCTGCAATGTTTGCTTAATTTAATGTCATTGAGGAGGCACCAAGAAGCATATTGATGATAACATAATCAGGAACCGCTGAGTACATTGCAATGCTCCCTGGGAGCTCTTATTTACTTTACAAACTACAAATTCAGACAGAAACAACCACTGATTCTTATCACGGAGTAGGTTAAACAAAAAGGCACATTTTCGAAGTTCATGAAACAAACTAATATACGCAAGTACGCAAACGGCCGTATAGAAATTAAAAATCTTTCTTAAAAATCCAATGAAATTGAGAGTTTTTCCTAACGATTGTTGTATTTCATTCTGCAAGTAAAACTTATTTTGTCGAACAATATACAAGTAAAATTAAGCGGTATGCTTCAGATACAACCGTTGCCACTCACCTTGACTTCATATGATCCTGCTACGACCTGGGCTGGATCAATCCACACAAAGGTGACAGAAGACGCTGGGCCTGCGTCCCATTCATGGAGAACACCTATTTCACTCTGCGGCCCTGTAATAGCAATATATACAGGGTGTATCATAACAACATGTACGTATTTTAAGGTTTGATAGAACTCGGCAAGAAAATAAATTTTCCCAATGGGAGAAACGTCTTGTTTAGGAGTGAGGATGAAATTTATAAACGTAGTATTCTGCCCTTTTTCTCCTAGATAATTGTGCAAAATCTACGTTTGCGGGAGAACCAGTCAACGCATGAAGAAACCGATTGTACCGATGGATTCGCCGGAATTCTGCATAATAAAGATTTCGCTAACTTGCGCAGCGAAAGACGAATGGTCAGACTAAGGAGAATCATGAAAAGTCGATATGTTGTTATGTCTTGCATTAACGCTTTCACGTCTGTCTATGGTTGTGAATTTCTATGGTTGTGCAACTATAGAAATGTTGCCACGTGGTTGCCGAGTAACTAAGTTTTTTCGACAGCCATAGTTGTTATATATATATATATATATATAATATACAGTCCCTGAAAACATATAGAGCCACCCATTTTTGTTACATTTCACGCATTTATTGTAACCAATCGTGTAAAGATCACAGCGATACATGCTCACAGAGTAACAGCGGAGACTTCTATCGACATTTGGGATCTCGGATTACTTTGAACCACGAAATTTTCACGTTTGGCACAGCTACACCGCGAAAAAATTATAAGGCCACTAGCAAGATACCTGTTTTAAGAAATCAAATAAGCGGATTAACGGCATTTGGGCTAATTTCACGGCATTTAGCAACTATACTTAATACTCAGTGAACTTCCCATTAAGATAACCTCAAAAGTTTGGTATAGGGTTAAACACATTTTGGATGACGTTTTGCAAGAGCTCGTCCCAAGCCTCGAAAATTGTTTTTATCGGTGTAAACTTATTGTTCGAGCCAGCTCCACACAGTTTGGATCGTATTAAGATCAGATGAGAGTGCAGGCCAGCAAAGGACTTCAATGTGACGTTGGTCGAACCAGCTTCCGATCAGCCTGGCGGTGTGAATCGGGGCGTTGTCGTGTGTAAAAACGAAGTCTGCCACCCCCCATCAGCTTAAAATGCGCCGATTGCTCTTTTAGTAAACACGACCGTCTAAAAACACAATCGGCGACTTTGTATAATACCCGACAGCAGCCCAGATCACCACTGAACCGCCACCTGAGTGACGTTTTGACAAAATTCGTTCTTCCTTGCGGACATCGTGCAAATAATAGTTATTTCGATCCGGTTCATCAAAGTTCAACTTTTTTCATCCGAAAAGGGCACCCTGTGTCACTTAGTGGTCTTTGACATCGTATCGTGGGCACTCAGTGGTCCATGACATTTTATCGTGGGCTAAGTCAAGACGAGCTTTCATCGGTCAGCGGCCAATCGTTGTTTTTTTGTGTTTTTTTGGCAATACCTGAGGAAGCTTTGCACATTTCGCACGTTCGTTTGCACGTCGGCCGCCGCCGCAATTGCCCTCGCCGAGGGCGCAGAGTTCGACGCTTTCTTCAGAATTGCAGCTTGTTTCGTTCCGAAATAGAATTAGAACGCCCTGAACTTTTTTTACGGCGTATTTTTTTACCTAAATTAACAAAGTTATTTACTACTTGGGCAAAACGCCCCAATTGACGGGAAATTTTGCGATTAGAGAGGCCGATGTCCTTATAAGGGTTGATATGGGCCTTTTCTTCACCCATGAGGCGCCAGCCTAAGCCAATCGTTTCAACAAAGAAAAAACTTCTGGTAGGAGGTCTGCCTTTGTTTCTGTCGAGCCGTTAAATGAGCCCATATATATATATATATATATATTTATATATATATAATTTGTTTTAATAAATAAAATAATATTTTTTTGCCGAGTTCTACTAGATATCAGAGCTTGTTGGGCGAATTATATATATATATATAGGGTGTTCCAGAATTCGCCCAACAATATTTGAGGTCTAGTACAACTCGGCAAAAAAAAATATTTTGTTCCAGTGAAACAAGGGGGCAGAAATGCTTTTTTTGAAGAGCAAGTGTGTGTGAAAGCCAAACTATAAGAATTGCAAACATTTTCATTTATTGAGAATTATCTTCAATACAACATTTGCTCTGCCTTAAGCTAAGGCAGAATGCATTTCAATAGATGCAAACTTTTCCAAACACGCACGTAGACTGGTTTGTCGATAGGATGACTGGGACTCTTGCAATAGCAGATTTAGTACATTTATCTCAGGATAAAAAGCTCGATACGACCATTTTAGGTAATTTCGCTCTTACTTCAAAATAAGACATTTCCACCCCTTGTTCCATTGGGTATATATATATATATATATATACGCCCCGAGCGGGCTGTGTATGTTCTTACATCACAAATGTATACCTTGATACACATAAATAAATATATATATATATATATATTATATACTTCTTGGATAAATGTCTTGGAAACATTTTAGATGCTATAATTGCTAACCTTGCGCTTAACTAACAAAATTCTGAGTCATTCGTGCTAACATTGCCCCAAGTTCCATGAATAAGTCTACGTAATATATCATTTTATATCAGACGTCATAGGAGCAAACCCGCTCCTATCTCTCTACATCTAAATGTATGTCTGTTCAGCGAAAAAAAAAGTAAGTTCGGCCATATACTAACCAAGAATGCCAGCAAAGTTTCGGAAGAGAAGTTCCTTGACATCAAAGTCTGACGAAATTTCAATTCTTCGCAGTCGATCATCGAACGGATCATTCTCGAATTTTCCCGACCTGCGAAAGGATCCCCTGGAACTCAGCAAGCTTTCGATTCGCACTGGTTCCGGCAAATGTTCAGCTTTCGCCTCATACTGTACGATAACGCCTGGAACAACAAAATATTTGTCTCAAATTGTGCAATATACGAGAGCGGGTTTAAAAGTTCTGATGCATATATATTTATAAAACGGCTACCTGTTTAATCTTCCAAAGTGTTTTTACTCCCTTTAAAATAGCTTCAGCCCGCTGCAGTGCATACTTGTGCTACTTTCTTTCCACTCTTTGAAACATTTTAAACGCGTCTTTTAGAATCGAGTTGAGTTGCTTCTGCGAATTTTCCTTTATCTCGCCTATAGTCTCGAAACGTTGTCTCCTTATATTTTTTATCCGTGGGAACAGAAAGAAGTCGCAAGAAGCCAGGTCCCCGCGAATAGGAAGATTGCCGAAAAGTAAAAATCAAATTTATCAAAAAATAATCCGAAATCAGTAACGATGTGTGCGCCGGCATTCATGTGATGGAGAATCTAAGAACTGTTTGCTCAGAGATCAGGCCTCTTATGTCGGATGTGCTTGAACAATCTTTTTCAAATGTCGCAATAGTTGTTGAATCAATTGTAACGTATAACAAGGTGGCAAAATTCATGGAAGACAATTTCCTTGCCGCCGAAAAAAAGAGAAAAAAAGATGCCTCAGTTATCTCCCTGATAGTAATTCGGTGATTTTTTAGTACGATATCATGCATTTTCGACGTTGTCTTCTCTTATTTACGTCGAAGGGTTTCCCGAACGGGGTTATCTTCGATCTCTTCACGTCCGTCGCGAAATCTACTGTACCATGTATGCACACTGCTTTATGACCAGCAACCAGTTCGTAACATTTCCACCACTCTAGAACATATTATTTGATTTTTAACACAAAACTTGATGCAGCTTCTTAAAATTTACCGAATCTCATTTTCGTCACTTAATTAAACTACAAACACACAACATGTGGCCGATTTGTAGTCGATGAATAGCGCTTCTATGTAAAACAAACGGAAATATCTTGATAATTTAAGCTTGCTATATATACTGAATATATTGAATATACCGTGTAGAAAAAAATATGTTTAAAATTCATGTATTATTAGAAAGTACCTTCAATGCCGTTATGTGTGAAATATCATATTGAAAGTGGGCTTAATGACGAATACCTTGCTCTTCAAGAAAGCAGAACGACAGTCCACAAAAAGGTCCAGGGGCATCAACTCGCACGAAGGAGATGGCTACGGAATGTCTGCTTTTTAGAAAATCACGCGCCCATACATTTTTCTAACCAAACAAATGTGCATGGTACAGTCCAATGAGCTCCATTCTGCGAGATATCCGGTGAAATAGTATAGAATGACGATGTTTACAAACACCGCCAACTCTGCCATTTCGGTATAGCCGCAAACGAGTCCCCAAATAATCCTTACCGCTTATATACATACGCTCGACCCCACCGTACGTTCACTGGGAGGATCGGAGAAACACTTCGCACATTTGGCAAACTGAAATAGCGGTACTGAATATAGAGTGCGCTTAAGATGTAAAAAGAGTAGGCCCACAAAATACGTCCAAATTATAAGATGGTGGTGGCGTCTTTCCCGGAGGCTCGCTGGCCCGTCAGTTGGTTAAGAGAGCTCTAGCTTTGCTCACAGAGTCATAGTTGGCTTACGAACAGATCTGTGTGATTCTCCATCAGTATTTGAGACATTCGTTCCCGACCAGTTCTGACGTTGTCCCAGTTTTTTTTAATGAAGATGAAGCTTTTTATATATAACAACCTGTTGAGCACGTCGGTTAGACTGGGCCTAAAATATGGAGCATCTATACTCAAGTTTATTAAGCTGTTGTCACCCATGTGTGTGCGTGCAATACAGCCAAGACAGCTAACGAGGTGCGCAATCTTTATAGCAACATTAAGCCAAAGTGGCAAATAAGACGTCAATGATTTCAAAGGCACAACTAGCGTAAGTACTTGAATGTGAAAAAGTTTCCAACATTTGCGCAATTTTCAATCATCTTTTAAAGGTAATGATATTTCTCCATCACAGTCAGATTTGCTACCTTTAAACTGATCGTGCTTAAAGTAGAGCCAGGCCTCAAGTACTCGAGCTGTTCGGAGGATGCACCGATGCCCGAGATTGCCCAGATGTCCGGCTGACAGACGTGCGAGCGAAGTCCACGCAGATAGTCGGCCCTGCTCAACTGGAGGTGATCGGTCGAGATATTGAAACTCGTTCTGCCAGTAAGACTTCATACTCGATGGATTCACTGTTAGTGTGGAAAAACGACAAAAACAAATAGTTTTTTAGATCTCCCACTCAACACCATGTACAATACCGTACTATTCTAATTATTTAATTTAGCGTTAATATACCTGCTGTTCTCGTTGGTAGTTCGACAAAATTGCACTATATATGAACAAGGTAGAGAAGGATGCAGGTTAAACGAATAGTTCTGATACGAAGTACTAACGCGTATAAATATCTTAACAGTATAAGCAATGAGTCTGGAAACTTCGGTAACCAATTTAGAAATAAAATTGGACTGGGCCGAACTCTCAACTGTATATATAAAACGTATATATCACATCAAGCGTACACGTAGGCCTTCGTCGAAAGTCGAGCAGCTTTTCTTCAACGGTGTCGATGACCGCCTGGCTCAAAACGGGTTCAAACTTTCGGGCAAAATAGACAGCCCTCTTCTTGAGGGTGTTGAGCTTCGTGATGTCATCTTCGAGAAGCACATTGGGTGAGCAACCACACCAGTCGACGACATGCTTGTACTGACACTTACATCCCTGCTTGCGGCGCCAGTTTACAAAACGGAGATTGTTGTCGACCATCAACGTACAAAAAGCCGAATTGTGGAGCACCTAAAAGCACAATAGGCGAGATTTGAGGCCAGGTTCAAATTACGTATTTTACTCATCAGACAACTTGAAAAGAAAGTGACATTTCATCGTCATATTCGTTGATACTAATTTTATGGTGAGTAAGTTTGCTAAACTCTTAGAGCTGGTCGTTATCATAACAATAATAGCTGATTTTGGCAAACTCATTGAAATTGCTATAAAATGTTCATACTGACTTTATCAATGAAATCTTATCAGGTATTCAAAATCACAATACGAATTATATATATATATATATATATATATATAAATATATATAAACATTCGCTAATAAGACTGCACGCTGAAGCGTTTGTGAAACAAGACGGGAATTGACATACTGTATGAAAGTAGCTTTCGGCAGGCAAGAGGGTGTGTCTGAAAAAAGTCTCTAGTCCAATCAACAATGAATCATGTGCTCTGTTCTGGACGATCCATTGGACGAAATTTCTATGTAGAGCAATCCAGTCGGACCCGCCATCTAATCGAATGCCACGTGGAAGTTCTCGATCTCCAATCCGCCACATACGCGTTTCGCACTCCAAGAAGGTCTTCGTCAAGGCTTGTTTACTGATAAATCTGCAAAGCATACACCCGCATTCAATAATAATAAACAATATATTTATAATATAGTTTAGAAACAATTCATGCAGTAAAAATATTGCAAATGGCAAACTGTGTTGACGGTGTAGTGGAGATGGTTACTAAATTTAATGAGAGGTTACCCCCGACGCAATGCACACTGTTCCTCATTCACGTGCCATGCGTGACATACATGGTGACCAGCTTACTATGACAGCTACGAACGCACTACAGAGCTCACTGCAATGTAAGGCTTCGTAGGATAAATTTACTTCTCTTGGGCTTGTTCAAGGCCTACTTTGGCGTGTCCTGTCCATGCGAACGAACGAAGTTATAGCCTTTGTTGCCTCCAAGAAATAACTCCAATTCTTCCACTCGCCTGGAAATACGCATCACATGCAAAACAAGCGGGGTTGTTTAACTCGTAAATCTTTTATTTTTTTCAATGGAAGGGAAGAACGTAAATGTATTGCTTAGAAGAGACAGTAAGATTAAAAATAAGTTTTATTAGAGATTATAAATCATTTGCCACTCTCGCTAGCCAAACATCGCTAAAACATCTGCGATATAAGTATTGCGAGAGATCGATTCCTCCGATAGAGAATATGAACGCCGGCGTGTATGAAGAACAACTGTGTCTTATCTACAAGTCACTCAACGTTCGCTACCGCAAGAGAAATATTTGTTTTAGAAAAGCTTCGCAAAACTCAAGATCCTGTGATGTCTTATCTTTAAGCCTTCACGTTGAATAGCTCGCAAATTTTCCACGACGCTAATGTTATAACGTTCAGAATTTAAGAAGAGTGTGCACACTTTAATGGTATCGGTTTGATACCAAACTGATGTCTGTCTCCTTTGTGGTTGCGTAAGAATTACGGCTTAGCGATGAAAATGTGTCTCTCGCTTCATGATCAAATAGTGTGTAAATCAAACTGGCGTGTGTATTTGCGTAGTTCTCTGTTACAATAAGCACAGTGTGCATCGTTATGATCCAGTTCACAAATGTCCTACGTCTCCCTAAAGTATGGCGCTTTGGTGATATCCTATATGAACATAAGTTTATTCAAGTAGCCCTTAAATTGCACTAGACTACCAGAGTGCAACTACCATATACAATTTAGTTTTGAGAAAAAACACTCACTTGACTGGAAAGTCACTTTCGCTCAGATTGATGACGTAGTCCCACTCGTCCACCGCATCATCGAGGTGAATCAACTCCTGGAAGCAGCTGAGCAGCATTTGTAGAAGGGATGAACCACCCCAAATAGTTGAAAATCTCTGCGAGGTTACTCGTAGCCAAGGGTCCTCCAACTCTTTAAGCGACCGATATAAGTAGTCTTGTCGCTGCAGGGCAATCCAATCGCCAGTGTCACATCAGCATTGGCCATACAAAGCAAACAACAAATAATAAGGACAGAGGCTACGTTAAAGATGGAAACAATAATAATAATAACAGACATACCCCACATGAAGAGCCGCAACACGAACAAAGCAAAACAAATGGCACGAAAGCCTTCTAACCGAAACACAAACGTATATGTTACACTGATGAGATAATTTCTGCACTGGATGAAATTAATCGGATTGATAATTTATGATCATTGTATGCGGACTGATCATTTATGATTGATGTATGCAGACAAAAAGTACGGGGGCCATGATGCCCACTTTATGGAGGCCATGCGCGGCCCTTTCCCGCGCTGTGGCGTGATGACGCCCTCTGACCAGCAACTGCTAGGAGTGTCCCTATTTCCTAAAAGAATACAGAGGGTTCTACGTAAATGCACCGGCAGCCTATGGAAAATGGGCAAACATGCTTCTCGACGCCCCGAACTTATGAGTGTCAACCTCTCGCATTGCGGTAACGTTCCTGCCTATCATCTTCGGTGGTCTAGGCGTCCCCGACGCCGTTGCGATCTCGGGCCTTCGCCACTTTGGTTTATGGATTCAACCGACATCTTCCAGAATCACATTACTGACGCTGCTTGGACACACTTCTGCTCCACCAAGCACAAGGTGACTGTTGTGGATCACGCTGGGATCCACCTCAAGACGCCTCGGCAGCAGAAGCAGTGTTTCGAAGCCACGCTTCCAGGGCCTTCTACCAGACGCAAATTAATTGGGCACCCGCCTGTGAGCCGACTCACGTTCTGCCGAAAGGGCATGGCTGCGTATCTATCAGGTCACTTGCCATTTTGCTAGACGACGCATACATACAAATTTATGTGGGCCCACGAGTCGGTGCTCATGCCGCAAACACTCAACACACCAATTGATAGAATCAAAAGCCACACAAGAAAGCCTTGAAGTTTATAACTATAAAAGACACAACCACGTGACATGTTCGCTTTTTTATTCCTACCGAATCTTTCGCTATATGCGCTTTATGCGTTTTAAGTGAACACACGTAAACACAAAATATGAGTGCATATTCTAATCACGTTCAGAGCTGTAGCGTAGCTATGTTTACCGCTATTTCCTGTTCATTTCTAAGACTAGCGATGCAACCCCACATGCGAAGAAATGTAGGATGAACTTCAGTATCGGTTCGGCGATGAGTTACGGGGTCGTTCCAAACTTCCGTGCGGCACAAGTCAAACTATCATTCGTTTCCCTCTTGTTCTGGTGACAATAACCACTTAGAAGTATTCTCTCTGAATCACCTAAGCAACAGCTGCTACGTAATAAGTTTTCAAAGGCAGTTGTTAAAATCTTCAATTTTTATAGGTGTTATACGTCTGCTATTTATCAATATTCGTGTGGTGTGTAAGAAGCTGAGCAATTTGCATGTAGAAACGATAAGATTAAGCGGTAGCCTTGGACAATCCGACTAGAAATATAAAGTCGTTTCACCAACCTGATCAACATGCACGTAGAGTAAATGTTTCCGTTTGGCTGTCTCTCGGAGGGCGGTAATCAGTCGCATGATCTGTCGAAATGCCCGCCCATTGACGCTTAGCAAAAAGACAATTCGCGCCCGGGCCGCGTTTTCACCTGCCGACCCGAATGATGACGGCTCATGCTTCTTCGGTTCTACACGAACGTTTCCCACAACCGAGCAGAAAGCGAATTAGTCGACTGTAGATGTATAATATTGGGAAGATTAAATTATAGTCAATGTATAATATTGGGAAGATTAAATTGTAGTCAATGTATAATATTGGGAAGATTAAATTGTAGTCAATGTATAATATTGGGAAGATTAAATTGTAGTCAATGTATAATATTGGGAAGATTAAATTGTAGTCAATGTTCTAAGCAACTAGAGTGCGACGCACAAACCCACTACTAAAAGAGAGATATACTTACACTCCCGCCATTTTCCGCGCTTTAATACGAGCGCCACTATGGCAGGAGTGCCCCCCGCGCCCGAATTGACAGGCCGGAGGACCCCCCACACTTTCCCCCTATCGGGGTTCCGCATGGAAGTACCACACTACTACACCGTACCGGTTAGAACTCTTAACCTCGCGATTCCGCGTTACACCCCAGAATATACTTCGCACCCCATAAGGAGCACTTACGACCACTCTAGGGCAGGGGGGCCCCACTGCTTAAGCTGAGGAGCCAAAAGGTCCTCCCGACCGGCGTTCTGCGTTCGTGTGGTGGTCTCGCTTTCTTTGTGCCTATTAAGCCAAGTAAAACAAAGTTTTTTGTCTTCCGCCATCGTGCCCGCTTCGTACTCGCTCCAGTGCACCCAGAATGGACCAACCCCCTGATTAATCTCTAGTTTTACGTTGAGCCGCTGAACGACTCTTTCAGTACCTTCCTCATCGTGGTAAAGAGACAGAAAAGGCGGTAGGCCAATCGCCTACACTCCCACCAGTTTTAGGAAAGAGAGCTGAGGCCTCCCTTTACCACACTCCAGGAAAAGTTCCCTTTTTTAGCAGCCTGTTCAGCATTGCCTGAATACCTATGGCAGTTTCTCTATAAACAGCTTAAACATTTTGGGAAAAACTCCGTCGAGCCCTCGGGCATTATCCGTCGCCAGATCTTGCTAGGCTTGCTCTACCTGATCTAACGTGACGTAGGGAACCTCCTCGGGGGGAACCCGTATTTTCAGTGTCTGGTGTGGAAAATTGTAAGCAGCGACGACTCTTATGTCGGCGCAGAGGCGTGTGGGCGTAGACCCCATGGGTTCACCTCTATTGAACGTATGAGTTCCATCAACGCGTTTGCCTTGCTTCTGACTATGAGTACCCGATGCTCGCTAACCGTCTAGCAGAACCTTCGCTCTCATCGAAGGTTTTGCCAATAGGCTATCATACTCGCCAGGCTGAGCCCTCCTAACTATCCAGGAGCGGGCGCGGGTGTGTATTCGGCCCGTACGTACCCATGCTCTCCGAGCCTTTTTAATGTCTGAGTTTCACCAGTACCTTGGTCTAATCTCCTTAGTCTGTGGCAGTCTCGCTGCCTGGTAATTGATGGATGATCTCCTAATAGGTCTGTCCCTCGTCCACAAATAGGGGTGCCCCCTCGTCTATGACGCCTTGCAGCTTATTCTTGTCCAGACATCTCATCAGCCACCGTCGGCTTGACCGGGGCGCCTCACTCCCGTAGTCTCCCGTCCCTACGTGTTCCCTAGTACTTTGTTCCAGCCTGGCAAAAAAGTTTTTAAAATCCCCAATACTCATGTTTGTAAAAGTATGACTGCAACCCCAACGTTATATTATTGCAACCCCTTTCACCTCCATTCGTGCGAACCCCATTTTTTCTCTCCACTGGCTACACTCTCCTTCCGTACCACCTGTCCACCACAAGGCTATGTCCAGCATCGTATCCTTAACCTAGTCGCCCCGCCTGCCTGTGAGTACCGCGTTTGGCTCTGAAAACAGGCTGAAATCGACGCCTTTATGGTCTCTTCCAGCATGCCGTGCGCCACTGGCCCGCGCTTGAGGTTTATTTGGAACATGCGAATTACCATTATGCTTTTTAGTTTCTTCATTCTACTGTCTAGTTTCTGAGCTCCTCCTCCGCCAGGATTCCGGAAAACCTGCGTGTTTTTCGTCCTGCCATTGTTCCCCTGCTATTTGCGTTGTTAGTGTATCGGCTCTAGGCTGTCCCTTCTGCAGCTGTTTATGGAACTCCAGTTTGCCATCTCTTGCTGTGTACTTTGTTCGTTTGCCTAGTCTCGTCTACCTTTCTGGAATCATGGAGGTCATGCTGTTTGCCCAATCACCCTGATCAGCGTATGCCAGATGGCGTCCCTGCTTAGCCTTGGCCCAGCCACCATCACTTGGTTATCTGTCGGCAGACCGAGCGCCGCTTACAGCGCTGCCCATCTTCGTATCGTCCATCATGGGGTCCACCCCGCGACCGCATAACCCCGTGACCAGCTGTTGGCCTACCGCTCTCTCTTTCACACTATTTAATGCAAAACTTTATTATGCTAGTAGTCGTGCTTGATTTACCCCTGTTAACGTCCCTCCCATGTAAACACAGTACCCAATGGGTTGTAATGTCTTTTAAGAACTACTCTTAACAAAATGGTGATGCCCAATATCGGTGCCTCCAGACGTTGTGTAGAGAAGCCATTTTTTGAGTTTCATAAATCGAGAACAAGTGGCAAAAAAATAGGATCCTAGAGTATCCCTCTGTCTCGCAATGTCCGGTCTCATATGGTTCCGTGTTAATAGAGGATGGGGGTTAGCGGCTGCTATACGGTATCCAAACTATGCTCCGTACCCTACAAGCTTGAAATCGCCGGAAGGTATACCTAGTGACAATTATAACTAGCGCACAAGCCCCCCAGATCGCATTGCTACTCCCTGTACATACGCATGCATTTTAATTATATAAATATATATATATACATATATATATATATATCATGAGAAGGACAATGTTACTAACGAGATGGAAGTCCTGTCTTGTATAGATTCGCGCAATCCTTGCAAGCAGGGGAGAAGCAGTTAGCCTCATCCGTCTGCTGTTGCCAATCTTGATCTAACGGCTGTCTGACGCACAAACACGGGGTTTCTTCCGTCAACGCTGCCTGCTGTTGTGTGTAGAGGGCAAATGGTGCGCCCACTCGGAGGCAGGCCCAGACGCAGGACATTGCATCTGGGTATGTCGTGGGTAGCTAGAAGACACCGTCGTTAAGTATGTTAATAGCAGATGCCCAGCAGTACCAATTTGAACACTACATAATTCGTTACGACATTATATATATATATATACAACACAAAATTACCAACCTTGGGACATCGATTCACTTACCAGAGAAACAGCAAACCAAACTTCGGTCAAACAGCCTGCTATATATCTACACCGGTAGGAATTGTATCTTTAGAGATACCATTGTATTACTTTAGTCCCATTGTTTTCCATCACTTGTTAATTTGTCGGACAAACCAAAAAGCAAGCCAATTTTTTCAAAATCGTGGCAAGGAATCTCGCCTTCATTTATTTGGCTGAACCTACCTGCTTGGCGAGTGAGCTGTTGGCGACATAATCAGGCCGTTGGAGATGACCGTTGGCCGTGGCCGAGGGCACACGAAAACAGCCCACCCTCTCGCCCGCTCTCCCCTCTGCCGCAATTTCCACAACATAATCATCTATGAGTTATCGCTCAAAATGCATTATTTTTGATTCGATCTATTAATATAGGTCGTATTTACTTCACTCATATTGAGTATGTTTGCATACTCAATATGAGTGAAATAAGTGAGATAATGATTAATATAGGTCTCAATAATAACACAGCCATTAATGAGCTCATATATAGGGCATAAGCTTTACGGAAAATCTAAAAAGAAAAAAAAAAAAAAAAAATATATATATATATATATATATATATATACATTTATATATATATATACATTTACGTGCTCTTCGGCAAATTTAAGAACATATTCATAACCTTTAATAAAATTGTGATATTAGCATAAATAAAGTAGAGTACAAAAAGAATTTAATTAAAAATTGATATTATAAAATAATATTCACGAAATAATTGGATAAATAAAACTGTACTACCAGCAGTATATGCACCTCTATAATCGGACACAACGTTAGAGTTACTCTCGGCAGCAAACATCGGTGCTAATTATTACACCAAATCAGTCTATGATCCACAGGGATTACGAACGCAAACATGACAAAGTGAATTCTTATTTTCAGCACAAGGACAGTCCTAACTCAAGAGCGGAAAGAAGTTGCTTGGGGAATCGACATGTAGAATGCTACGCTACTTATAACGTCTAGCACATGCTATGCCAATTAAGGGGCTTTAGTTGTACTTGAGAAACATGATGTTGCCTCAAGTGCAAAATAACCCGTCTCAGTTCAGGGCATCCCGCTCTAGTGTCCTAAGCTGCTCTCAACACATAGACTCGTATCACCTTGACACAGAATGTCAACGCTGATTGTATTCTAACCGAGAACTAAAAGGAGACTGACCTCTCGTAGGGCAGGTGCTATTGAGGAACGTCGGGAACAAGGCTCCTTTGCGATGGCTACAATAAGTATCAGCGATTCGCTGCTTACAGTGGACGCTGCGCGCGCGTCTCACAGCAGACTGCACCTCAGGCCCATCCAGCCGACACGGTGGAACGAATGCTAGGTCACTCTCGTCAATTGTGCCTCTGCTGAAAATGAGTTAGTGGCCACGTTACACGCGTAATGTTAGCAGTTATGTTGATAAAATCTAGCCCTGAAGGCAAACATGTGATGTCGTACTCTAAGACCATGGGCAAACACAAGTAGATCTGCCTTCACTTACACCCAGTCTCAACACGCGAATAGTTAACGTCCGTATATAAGCGTGTACGTGCACATAATTATGAGTGTGTATATACGCGGGTCATTCAAACTAGAAAAAGTACCAAATTAAACCATTTTTGCAGCGTTGCAACATTTTGATTTCTTCAAAAAAATTGGACCATCCTGAAATGCAAATTTATTGCGAAATAAACAATGTGTATGTATGTATTGAAAATGTTTGACTCGAGTGCATAGTGGTGGATCCAAGTTTTGTCCGTGGACACAACGCGAAAATATTTAGTAGTCCGCCCCAGAACCTTCCCAAACTCAGACTTCTTTAAATGTCAGCCCTGCAAATAGTGTTTCTTTGCTTCCTTGTTGAACGCTTGCTTTTGCTTCCTAAAGGTACAATGGGAGCTTACCATGGTCAGTGAAATTCTAAAGCCCAGTTTTTCAACTTCCGTACGATCGTGTGCAGTTGCTATATATTGGCATTTACTAGCTTTAAGCTTTCTACCTGACATTGCCACAACTGCATTTTCGCCCGACAAAAGCTTGCCAATAGATCATTTATAAGTAATTGTAGCCGGTATTGAAAAAGCTGCTAATATTAAACGCAGGAACTCATTAATGCTGGGTGACATCGCAAACTATATCTTTCGAGACTTGATACAACTTTCTCGCATCATTGGCAATGGCAAAAGCTCTCTCTTTACGCAACCGGTTACTAAGGGCTTAAAGGTCAACATTAATTTACAACATAAAGGCAAAAGTACCGAAGACTGAGCCTTGGGGAATGCTAGTCTTGGTGTCTACTACCGTTGTACAGTAAATGCCATGCGTTAACGAGAGCATCGAGAAGAAACAGCGATCAATGGCGGACAAAGGGTGGATTGAGCTAGTGCACAGCAACTGGACTCAACCAATGGTGTCCGTGACGAAAAGTGACGGCACAGTACGTATGTGCGTAAATCTCAAAGTTGGCCTGAATCAACAACGAAAGCAACAACTAAAGTACAAAATACCAACAGCTCAAGGCATACATACAGTCCCCGGCAAGTAGCCCGTGTTTTCGAAAATTGACCTGGTCAGCGCCTTCATGCATCTTCAAATCGATCCAGAGCATCGCAGGCACTTTAGACTCAATACGCCTATAGGGATTCATCAATTTACGCGCATGTGCTTCGGATATGTGAGTGCACTAATGGCACGCTAGCAGGTGTCTACACTATTCTAAGAGTTTCGACTTTTCACCATACAAAATGCATGGAATAGATGCAGACGTATCGATGAAGTGAAGTCAGTAACTAATTAGCTATCTACCTGCTTGCGGCGTGAGACTTCTTCTCCGGGTGCTCCTCATGACCGTCGTCGCCGTCATGCCGACCTCCCCTGAAAGGCTGAAAACAAAGAATACGTACGCTTAATGCGGTCTAACGTTTTAAAATTCTAAAACAAAAGCAAGCACATGAAGGGGCCAGAAGGCCCGATATTTTAAGCCCAATTGCCTTTTAAAAAAGAGAGACGGCACAATCGTGTAGTCTCATTGAAAGCCAACGAGCGGCTCTATATTCGTTGTGGTCGTTGTGGCATAGCCATAACGACAACAATATAAACCCGGCCTTGTAATCACCAACAAATACAGTATTTGTTGAAATTTAATCCTGGACTTCAAATTTATACCGTTCCAACCTACTTCGCTGCGGCTTGGAAGATAGGACCGCCACGAACAAGGCTACAGGCCGGTACCTCAACACGTCAAATATATTAAAGGTGAATGCATAGGTGCTGGAATCACAATAACGTGAAAAATATCGAAATCACAAAAGCGTGTATATAATATGTGAGATTTTCTTAATCAATTTAGGAAAAGTAACACCTACATATGCAAGCGCCTAAAACAATCATATACGCTGCAATGTATGGACGTATGACCACCAAAAATCAGACACAAGACCGGCAAGGAAGTGTGGTAGAGATAAGCCGTAACCTATTATGAGTTGTGGGTTCGGTCCCAACAAAAACTTTGTGAATAGATATCGAGGACTTGTCTCTCATGTGAAACATGTTATTCAATAAAAATAAATTTATAGAAGTTTACAAACAATGAGTTTCTAAAAACCATTTTTCAAAATGTTATTTTTATTAACGCAAATGAACGAGCTACTCCTTCCAACTATCACAGTTTCATAATGCGGCACCCTTTGAAGCAAGAAAGCACTGAAAATTGCAGCAATACAATGCTCAGCTAATCCTACCTTAGTCGTTGCTCAGACTGAGCAGCGACTAAGGTGGGCCGTCAAATCTGCCTACTTAATCGAATACTTTTGCCTGAAAAACATTGTAAGGTTAACGACCGTACAGAACTATGTGAGTTGTTTAAACATTGGTTCAATTGGAAACGTCAAAAGCATAGCCAACAACAGAAAAAAAGTTAAACTGAGCTGATCTTCGTTTTGGAGATGTGAAAGCTTCGCAAGGAATAGGCTAAGAAGATATCAGGGCCGAACTCTCCGAAGGAGGAAAAGTATTGACGTTAAGTTTCCGCAACGCAGCGTAAGGTTGCGAAAAGCAGATGAAGGTTTATATTTATATGGAGAAAAAACATAGTCTGAAACATTCCTATAGATATAAGGTAAATCGGAGAGAGTAGAGTAATACTATGATAACGATTAAAAATCTTCACTCTTAGTTATATGTCAAACATGTATCGGTACGGCGGAGTAGTGTGGTACCCCCATTCCGAACCTCGATAGGGGGGAGGGTGGGGGAGCTGCTGGCCTGTCTATTCGGGCTGGCGGGCACTCCCGTCATAGGCTCGCGCGTAAATCGCGGGCGGCGGGAGTGTAAGTATTTCTCTCTTTTAGTAGTGTCGAGCCCGGTGGCGTGGTGCATTTACCTGCGCCTCGCAATCGACGGAGACACAAAGGTGCGCGGGTTCGAGCCCCACCGTTGCACATTTGTATTTATGGGGTCCGTCTATGAAGCAATGCGAGAAGCAGTCCCGTAGACGTTAAATCTTGGATGGGGGTTAGCCCGAAAAGTATAAGTTATACTAAAAATCAACTTCAAGATCGGACCTACACTAGTACACACGGTGTAGTAACGATTAGGTGCATTAGCTTGCGATACTGTACTTCTCAAACGTCGCAGAGGGATAATGTGTTTCATTCCGTTTTAGGCCCGAAAGAAGACCAACATATTATATCAAAACTATATATATATATATATATACCAACTTAAGCTTTATATGTAGGGTTGCACAAATACATCTAAACTGATCGGCAACAGACTTGCTAATATTTGATATCTTACGTACAAGTTTACAATAATGGATTTTGTCTAGAAAGTCTAGAGTGGTAAATAGCTGCTGGAAACGGCAGCAGTAACAACTGCAGGATTATGAGGGCAACCTTATACGTGAGTGTATATTATACACAACTTGAGTGAAAGAAACATAACGAATTGAATATTGATTAATTGGAAAAATCTTCACTCTTGCTTTCCTAGAGGTGCTCAAGAAATGTTAATGAATGGCTGGTGATAGCGTGACCCACACACAAGCTAATGATATGCCTGGCAGCTTCGATGGATCTAGGGGCCGCTATGGTGTTCGTGAGCTACTAACTGCTCGTTACTGCTACTAACCAGCGTCGAGAGGCCCTTCGCTCAATAGTTGCAGATCTATTCGATATTAGCACGGTCAACGAGAAATCCTTTGGCGACATCGGATCAGCGGCGCTACACAAGGTGCGGTAGTGACAGTGCAGGCGGGAATAACGACAATACTACGCTCACCTACGCTACTACTGGAAGCAGCTGCAGTGACCACAACGTAGCGATGCCATCATCATCGTCGTTGAACAACATTGCGGTTGACTGTGTTTCCCACCACACGGTGCATTAGGATATGCCACTTACATACAGGAAACACACCCAGCACAGCTTGGAAGTCGGTTGACGAACAACTCCAAGCTTACACCACATGGGCGCTGAGAAGCTTATGAACATAGAACATACTAATCGGTTAAGGACCGAATTATGGGTGTAACTGAATCTAATAAACAAACTGCTCTCATAGGTACATAATTACCACAATATAGTTAACTGTCTAGTCCACTCAATATAATTTGATATACAAATTTACCTGACGATCAAGTCGCTAGCCATAACAAATACTGTGGAGTCACTACTCAAGCCTCTTACGTTAGAATAATGCCTAAAATAGACATGCTAAATATGATTCTTTATATCCACGCCACTGCAAGAATGAATTCAAGTCGGAAGACGCAGCCGTCCTGGTAAATTGCACATTAAATAAGCAATAAATACGCTTCCACATCTCGGCAATAAAAGGCCCAACCTTGAGTTTCATTTTTGGAATGCTTCGTTCATACTGATACCAAAGATCCCGATAATTATTTCAAAAATTCTAAATCTCCTTAGGACAAGCATTATAGTGCATACACGTATTTATGTTATGAGTCTCTATCAAGCGTGCGATCATTCTCTGTTAAAGTCGCAGCAAGTATGGTAGAAACCCAATACAACCCTCTTTGTTTGTTTCCACTGATAAATGACTATTGTTCTAGCAGACTGACTCTAATAAACTCGAATGGCTTTGGTAGTAACGATCGCAATAAATCGACACGAATTGGCAAGGTCATACACGACCTCGTCTGTCTAAGACGGGAAACAATGGCCTTTAACAAGATCCCTTTCTCGCAATTCTGGACCCGGGGGGGGGGAAGTGTGGCATTATGCATTTCTGTAAATTTCCTTCGAAAAAGGTTCCTTTGGTTCCTTTATATTCTACCAACTAATGGCATCTATGACGGCCCCATATTTGACGGGTAAGCAGTTTACCCGTCAACATGCACACAGTATAATTGAGCACTGTAGTTCGTTTATCCCCACATTAATTAGATGATACGTTCTTGATATACAAAAGGGTAATTCTACTTGCTCGAAGGTAAACGAAATTCCCGTCGTCAACTGTACGACATTTTTATTTCCACACAAAGAGGAACCCTCTCATATTAACTCCATATATTATAATGTATTGACAAGTCTCGTAAAAATTGCCACTAAGATGTTAGCAATGTTTGCTTATACGATGAAGATATACGTGAGCCGGAATCATTGTTGTTGACGTATATGGCATAAAATGTTAACAGTCATAACCAATTACAGCAATTGCATGTATATGAACAATAATGTATTTTTAACTCAAACTAAGGTCTTTTGAAAGCTTTCATCGCTTCGAAAAGCTATGCGGCCTAACTTTTACGAAGAAAGCGCCAATCTCAGGTCAAGTATGTATCGGACTGACTATGCCCGCAGTGATGATCTACCACGAGCCCTTAAAGTTTCCGCAAAAAACATAGATACGTCGCGAGAAGCTACGAGCAAACAGATGATGTCTGCGTCCGGTGCGCCAAGCCCGGCCACCTGTCCAAAACGTACTCCACTTCGACCAGTTGCAGTTATGGCTTATGCCCAATCAATAGGTTACCTTTTGAAATCATCCGAGAATAAAATGCTACCATCCAGCCCGTCAACGATATTAACGCCTGCGAGAACTTTTGCAATGGCCGGTTCTACGCCATTGTCATCCGAAACGCAGAAAAGGCGGCTGCTTTGAAGCACAATCGAGCCACAACATTCCTGGCACGCCATCCGAGGGCTACGATTGTCCCAGCTGTATGTCCCACCCAGTACGTATGTCCCAGCTTCGCCTAGCCCGGCCTTGGACATGAAAGCGCTCAACGCTTCAATCACGGTCCGAGTTCTGGAAACGGTCATCTTTCAGTTGGAGATGATGATGGCAGGGATCATCTTGCAGACCTTTTAGACACTCGAAATCGCCGATCGAAGTAATAGTAGACGATGACCAACCTTCTCGACGTCCTGGATAGTGTAGCACAGACAAATTCTCTGGAAGCATGGACCCAGCTAAGACTCTCCACTTGATTGCCCTCAGGGGACGTAAGATCACCCAGATCAAGAAGAGTCCCGCGACCTTCGACCCAACTACTCTGATGCCGCTAGCAGCCATTTGCCGCCATGGCAGCTCTCTCACCAACGGACCGGATGCAGCAGCCGCCGAACGCCGCCCGAGAATCTTCGCTAATGCAATTCGTGCAGTGAGAGCATTGTATTCAAACAGTAGCAGCTATGTAATCCCTTTAAGGGAATGCTCAATAAGTAACTCATGTACACCCCGACAACAGCCTTTGGGATCTGCCCCTTCCCAATGACACCATTTTCCCTGACAAGGTGATGTTCCAGCTGAGGAGCTTCCGCAAGCAAGAGTTTTGGGTCTGGATGGCAATACACCCGCCCGTCTTCTCACCTTCACCAAATTGCCTTCAAGTATCATGACGGCGGTGAAGGTGAATGAAAATTGCCTTCAAGCGCATACAACGCTTCCTCATAGAACAGCTACGACCTCGCCAGTTGTGATACGGCATGAAGTCATGTGGTCGCCCACTTCTCGTAAGACCCACGTCGCTGTGCTCTGGAGATGGACGCACCACGTCGGTACCCGGCTGTCATTAGGGATATCCGGATGCACCGCTTTTTTCAGCTTGCACTTCATGCCGATCCTTCTATAGCTGAAAAGTGGACTTGGCCTTGGCCGACCTCGATCTGGACGTGGTCCCTCCCTAAAAGCAAGTCCAGCGTTCAAAATATCCGCAGACTTCCAGCGGCTTAATTCGGTTCTGTTGCGAGGTGCATCTGCATTTTTCTCGATACGTTCGCGCACTCCCTACTGTAGCTACCGGGCAGCCTTGGTGGTCTCGGATACAAACGCCTCTCCAGCCTTGCTTTCGCCGGCATTCGCCCTGCCAGGGAACTGTTCGAGCCCTCATCGGACAGGATTATCCAGTAGCTAACTAAGACGAAGCCATTCAGGAGTGACAGCTCATCTCTGGCAAATTCGACTCAGAAAAGAGAAATAGGGGCAATCGTGATCGCCGTGGGATAAAATGCGCAAGCCATGCGCAAGCCAAATCCCGCCTCAAAGGCTTCCTAAGCGCAAGCCTGGAGGACTTGGTCCGTTTCGCTTACACATGAAGATTGAAGAGCGGTCTTTTGGCTGAACGTCCCCTCGGATGACAAGCTTGGCGCCGTACTGTCAAACCCGGAGTTCAGGACCGTGAGCGTCCGCCTAGGTCTTGATGCTTTCGCCGCTTACCCATGTTCTTGTGGCAAGAACATGACTGATGCGAAGGGTCGCCATAAGCTGAGCTGCAAGGAGACGCCACCCTTGAAGCCACAACGACGCAAATGTTGAGCTCTTTAGGACCTTCAGACAGGCGGGCTTTGCCGTGCACGTTGAGCCAAAAAATATGTGTGAAAGTGAAAATAGTGGTCAGACAGTATGACCCTGACCATGAAGTGGGCCATGAAGAAATTGCTGATCTGGGACGTGTCGATTCGGAACACTTATGCGGCGAGCTAGACGGCAATATCCCACACGGTAGGCGGAGAGGGACAAGACTGATCACTACGAAGTCTTGGCGAACGAGTACACCCTCTGCCCGTTCACCGTTGAGACATGGAGCGTGTTGGGAGGCCATGGCCATAACGCGGACAATCGGCCAGATCATCAAGAAGTCGAAGGGGGCCAAACGATCCACAGCGTTCCTAAGACAGCGCATCCACTTAGAAGTCCAGCGCGGCAACGCGAGACTGATTCTCGACACTCTTCCAAAGGGAAAAGACCAATAGGAACTGATGCATTATTAGGGAGTTCAATCTGTTTTGTTGGCTTTGATAATAAATTAAAGTATTATTATTATTATTAAATTCGTTTCGGTTATAATAAATAAAGCTTCGGTTCGAGCAGCAGGTTGTCATTTGTATGCAGTTTCCACACTTGGGAAATTACTATTATTATTATTGAGCCTATACACGCATCTTCTTGAGGACCACGTTGTAATGGCGTTCGGCCTCGAGTCATCTGGCGTTTGGGGCAAGGATGCACTCAAATTGGCAAAAGAGCTTGGAAAGAAGCTATTTGATGCCACAGCGGAGCCAAGGATCGACCGCGTTCCTCCGACAGAGAGTGTCATTAGAATTACAGAGAGGCAACGCCAAAATGATGTTGAGTGGTCACCGACACTCAAGCAATAAGAATAATATATGCAATATAGTAGATGTTATATAAGTGATATGTTAATAATTGTGATATATGTACATATTTATAAAATAAACCCTTGGTAAAAAATATTATTATTATTATTATTTATTATTATTAAGTTAATACAATTGTGAGGTATGAACGTTTAAATCATGTTTATTTTTTTATTATTTATAATTTATTATTATTATCATTATTATTATTATTACTATTATTACTATTCAGAGAGAACGCCACCAGAAGACAAGAAGAGTGTCACTCTGCGTGAACTTCTCGATGTTCTCATTGTTGATGCGGCTTGATTGACAGGCCCGCGAATTACCTTGGGTAGAGTAAGGCTGGCCGGTAGAGAAGGCGAAACTTCAGGAAGCCAGTGCAGGCTGAAGACGAGAAAGAGGCCCTGACTGATGAGGATTGCCAACGCGACGAGAATGAAGGGAAGATATCGCCGAAACAGCCACACCCGGGGTTTCGATCGGCCCGCGCGGGCCGTCGCTACGAAACACATGAAGAACGAAGGCAAACGGCCACTCACGACGATGAGCTCTGCCTCATTGCGACAGCTGACTTGGTTCGATCAAACTCACATTGTTTGTTTACCTAAAGTACGGTCATTAGGAAACACTCCGGAAGCATCATCCTTTGCCACACACGTCAACACACGTTAGCGGCCAACATTCTCTTCCTGTCCCGCCCTCTACACAGCTGGCTTGCGTTCGCAACGCGCGCCTATATGAAACAGCGCACACTTGAACAATTAAACGAACGCCATATTATAGCCAATCTAGAATCACACATGTTTCTTACTCATCATCAGATCATCTCTTCTGTTTTAACGTGCGCCGGAGAAGGAGGGGACACACCACTCTCCACTAAAGCTCATTGTGGAAAGGGCGGCTCGGAGTAGTCCGACTTACCGACATACTTCCGTCAAGTGTCCTGTGAGACTAGCATGCACTTCGCTATAGATAAAGCAACGGCAGCACAGCGACAAGTTTAACATCATTCTCAAGGCATGATTACAAATGAATTGCAGTTAATGACATATCTACGTCTTGGAACATAAAGTCTATTTCGAGAGCTTGTTAATTTGCATATTTTCGATCCCAAAGCTGTAGTAATTAGTGTCGTCAAAAAATATTTTTATTTTCTCTGCAATTTGTAGATTAGTTTTATAGGTGATTTTAATGTTCTTGCATTGATTGTCTCTCTCAACAATTATTTAAGTGCATAATATGACTAATCAGGCTTGATTCCGCTTTCCTTCAAAATATAATATTCCTACTAATAGCGGCAGTACTAGCTATTTCGTTATGTTTTAGAGCCATGTATGTTTTTCTTGATACTTACTGCGGTTATACGTTTTGTCCACTCTACTCTGCGGCTCTACATTTTGTTCACTGTATTGTATATTTTACCCAATCTGGTGTGTAAATAAATCATGTGAATATGCTTGTCCACTCTGTATGCAATACCCCCAACGATACGTCGCTAGTATCACTGACGACGATTTCAAACTTGCCTATCGGCTGGGCCCGGTCAAGCAAACGTCTTGTCTTTGTCCCATTCTAGTGACGTTATACAGCGACAGAAATAAGGCGTAGACCCTGGCGTCGGCATAATTTTCACTAAAGGGTAAAGCAAACTCTACAAACTGTATTACTAAATTCTGTGAACCGGCAGATTATCGACCCCCTCAGCTGGTAACAACAATGGCTAAAGCGGCTGTTCAAGCTGGTAACCAGCCTCTACTTCCACCACCCACTATATAGAGTGACGAATACTGGCCCAACATCAGTTTGGCTATCCGGCCCGGTGGTGGGTGCATTCTGCCTGCGCCTCGCGACCAGAGAAGATACATAGCAAGTGCGCGGGTGCGAACCCCACCGTTGCGCATTTGCATTTAAGCGCGTCCATCGCGATTGCGGAAGCAATGCGAAAAGCAGTCCCGTCGATGTTAAATCTTGACTGAGGATCAGCCCGAAAAATTGATCGCTGATGATCAATTCTGCTGCGCCGCTTTCGCAGACATCGAAGCGACGAGCTGTTCGAAACATAGCTCGACAGACTAACAGTTGACGGACCTTTAACGAGAACAGCAGTCACACTAACGGAGCAAGATGGGTTAGTGGCCAATGCCTTTACCTTGCATTCGGGAGGCCTGGGTTCCCTGGAGACCCAGACCGGCCACTCCTAAATTGGTTTTCATGGTTCCCAGTTTAACCAAGGTACCGGAGTGGGCTAATTTTCGACCACGATCGAAAAAAACGGGGAGCACAGATGTCGCAATAAAAAGAGATGGTGCATTACCATCCAAACCCCCAGTACGTTAAAGAAAAAAAAGAAAGTTAACGGACGAGGATGAGGCGGAATAGAAGAAGATGAGAAAGAAGAGGGTCGCGCGCGAAACATAACAGTCGCCGACGACGCACACAACCAGAAACAGCGTCGCCAAGAGCGCGACTTACGACTGAGGGAGGAGTCATAGTTCCAACACCGGCGCCATTCGCAACTCTGCCGGCAATATTAACAACAAAAACGTCAACGAGCAGACGCCAAAAGCAGCCGCAGCAGCCTTCGCAACCTTTAGGTAGACAATAATAACATCAAACTCACAACCAGATCTGCTACTGACAACGCCAAAACGTTAAATACGGGCGGCAACGTTCATGAAAACAACGCGATTCGACTTAAACCGAATGCACGGCCAAAAAAGTGATGAACTGATTGCAGATATAAGTGACTTTATGTATATATATACATATGCACTCATGTATGTAACCACATCTTCAAATCACTTTTGTGGCCGAGCGTTCGGTTTGAGTCGAATCGTGTTGTATATATATATATATATATATATATATATATATATAATATATAACTTTCGTATTATATTAGTTACTACACCTGCATATCTTCTGTGTCAAGGATCCCGCAGGCCGGAGAGTCATTTTAAGGGGGATACATATATCTGTAGGCACTGTCGTGCATATATGTAGCGTTTTAGTGGGTACTGCCTCAAGCCTTCGGCTTGACTTTTGCCAAGCGCAAAAGGCTTGCTGGTAAGACTTCCTGTTTGGTGGCTGGGTCCCACACTGTATGAGCGTGTGCATGTTAAGGAGTCGGCCGATCCCTGTATGCTCTTACTCAGTTGTACTTAAATGCATTTTAAGCCCTAAGCCCCTTAAAAAGCCTCTCAGTCCGTCATTTATTGACCTACTCTTTATGGTCAGTGAATTATAACACTTAAATTCGATAATACATACATATTCTTTATTTCGCACTAACCTTGCATTTTAAGATGATACATAATTACAATACAGTCGTCATTATATACAATTTGAACACTTCAGCGACCGTCCCACCGGGCGAGAGAGTGCAAAGACCGCGTCTGGCAGCGTGGTATTTAGCGCATATCTGCGAGCAGAACCGGCAACGACATTAATCGCCGACTTGGTGAAATTCTTGAGTCGAACACACCAAGTGATGATAGCTATGCACAATGTACCTTGTGCACACGTGCCGGCTACTGCATGCCATTCCATTCCAGAGCTCCCTGGCGAGGTACACATCTACCTCTGCGCTACCTCAGCCGAGTCCTCAGTCACTTTTCCCTGCCACTCTAACAAAAATTGCTGAAGTGGTTCTGTAATAGGTGACTTAAGCCTGACTCTGATTGTTTCCAGTGCCGGTCTGCAACCAGCTAGCAGGTACACAAAGCGGTTCTTTGCCGTTCGCGGCAAGCAAAGAAAGCTTTTATATGTATTGTGAAGGATCTTTCTAGCTGCGCAAAAATTTGCCGCTGAAAGATGGCCCCACACCCTTCCAAGGCTGTAGCTCAACATTGGTATAATCTTTAGCTTGAAAAAACGCTCTGCGGCACCCAGAGACAATTGTCGATGGTCTCTCACCTCTGTGTGAATAGAGGCAATAGTCGCCCGACACCAGTAGAACTCGATAATAGTAATATAAAAGTCTTTAAATTTAAATTTGTAGGTATAACCCTTGACTTTTCACTGACGTTCCGAACCCACATAAATACCCTAATTACTAGACTTAAACAGATTGTGCCTCAATTGAGAAAACTAAGCAATCTTGACTTATTCTTTGATGTTATGGTGATCTGAGGTGTGTGCCATGTTGGGCACCTCAGCACGATGTGTTCCGGGGCCATCAAGTCCATCGCCGCAGTGGACGCACGTGGGGCTAGGGGCCTTCCCGATCCTAAACAGGTAGGACTGAAAGCCCTGTGCGATGTTATCGGCTGTCTTCGCTGCCTTTTCCGTCACCCGCCGCATGTGGTAAGTGTCACAGAAACCCCTTAGGTACCTTAGGCTGTTGACGACTTCGATGTCCTGTTCTTTCAGGCGAAGTAACGGGGGGGGGGGGGGTATTTTATCCGACCCACCAGAAGTGTCGCCTCCCTCTTGGAAGCGGCGAGAACATGGCGAGAACTCGTGGCGGTGTTCAACCTGCGTCTGGATCGCTTTATGGCGTTGATGGTTAAGCGACTCTTACGGAATCCGTGTTGAGCGTCAACCAGTAGGAGCTGGGGCCATTGGGTATGTCTACCGGAACTACAGCTTTCCCAACGAGTCCGTCCGAAACACCTCAATCGCCGCGGCGGCTACCACTTGCGGCTATTCCGTCGTTGGTAGCTTAACCGCGGAGATTGAGACACCATCAGGTCCCCGTGTCTTTCCTCCCCTGAGGCGTTCCGCTGCGTCGTCCATCTCTTTGCGGGGTGACTTCCGGTAGGTCCTGTTCATCGATCCCTGAGGCCTTCAAACGGACGCTCCCGATAATCAGTTAAGAGAACGTACATCACTTAATTATTTTAAGGAATATGGCATAATAAATTACTAAGTGAGCTCTAAAAAGACGACATTTTAAAGATATACAAGTTTTTTTTTCTTAATTAAAAAACATCACTACACATAAAGCGCAACTGAATACTAGTGAATTTGCAAATAACTGTGATGACAGGTACAACGATATGCAAAACATTGTACGAATTCCGTGAGAAGCGTGTCCTAAATTAAACCGTTTTAAAACCGTTTTAAATTAAATTGAATATACTGCAAACTCATATATATATATATATATATATATATATATATATATATATATATATATATAATGTGGCATAGTAAACACGAGCCTTCCTTTCCTGAGTAAAGTTTATATTCAATCAAATAACGTAGGTAGATCAGCTCTATTTCCTGGTGTGTAGGTGTGTACTGGTGTCAGTTCAATAACCCTGTCTATACGCCAACACATGCAGGGTAATTTGGGCTCCCTTACATGGCCATACGAATATTCTACTTAAATTGCGACCACCTTCATGAAAAATGCGTTTCTGTATATTGTGTATAATTATGTAGACGCCGCTGGATCTGATGTGCAAAATATGTGCGCTGCAACTGTCTCTGCATCTACATTACAGGTGACGCTGCGGTCGGGAGAAGGCGGAATAAGAATGTAACGCAAATGTACTAGAACAAGTCGTTTATTACTTGCCCGTGCTGATGATGATTAAAGTACTATTTTCATTCCGTAAAGACGCATCATTATTACAACAGACATCGAGGAGGCGTTCACATTGACTCTAATTAGTCCTTTTCACAGATCTCGCCTTCGTTGTGGTTTGTTTTGTCATTAGAAATCAGAGAGGATCTGATTACTGATTTAAATAAAGCGTATTTAGTACATGTCAACGTTCTTTGTGGACCTTACATGAAAAAATGCATTATTATTTAGAAGACAAAGCCAAAAAAATGGCCGATTAAAGCAAATTTCTCTTCTACATGCCTCTCCTAGGGAACCCCTATATAAATCCAGTAACGAGTACGCGATGACGATGGGCCCATTTCTAAGTTATCGTTCTACAGGCATCTCAGCCAATTACAATGGTCTAAATGTGGTTCTCAGAGCGTACAGAAAAAAAAACAAAATATATAAATATATATATATATATATATATATATATATATATATATATATATATATATATATATATACCGACACATCCATTTGCAGTAAAGTAATACAAACATTATTTTTGAACGAAGCACTTAAGCGGTTTCAAAGCTTAGAAAGGGCTACTGTTCTACAATAGTGGGCCTACACATCGGAACACACTTCTCCAAACACAAACATAACGGGAAATTCAATAGAATCGGTAAATTATTTTCGCGTCCTAGTAAACCACGTTTTCACATTATTAGCTAAAAAAATACAATGCAAAAGGTCCGCTTCACTTGGGCTCGTGCTTTGGGCTTTTGAAATAGTGGAAACGAAATTATTATCTTAGAAGTTTATTTATATAATTTCACTATGTTAGCACTTTGGAGTGGACAATTGTCTCCGCGCGAACGTGTGATCACTTCTCTAACCCAGGGTTAGCCCAGTTCAACAATGTGCCCCGAACAGACGCTGCATTTCCTCGTTGAATGTCGAGCGACAGCCCCTGACGCAAGAATTCGGATGCTCTCGAGTCTCCTGTCGAGCAGCTCCCATAGTCTCGAACGCCAACGGACAAAATTCATGCGGATAATCGACGCTTGAGTATTTTCTGCATTTATTAGCCTCAGCTAACCTGGAAGCATGACCTGCTCGGTCCGCACCTGCACCGACCATCAAAGGGGCTAATGAGTCGGTTACAGTTGCGTCTCAAACAAGCATGCGGCCATGCTCAAAGGGCGTCAAAGTCAGACCGTCAGGTCTTTTTCCATCATCCCTTGAAAGACCCGGGGGCTCTACAACGCACGGGAAGCCGGCAGATCTAAGTGCGCGGCTAAAGGTGTCATTTAAAGTGGAGTGACGCGCTCGTCGGCCTGCACTCAACGCGCATGACAGGCCATGATGGGCCAACGCGTCGACGAAATCACCACAACGACATCGGTGGGGCACGACTAGGTCAACACCAAGCTGCAGCCCTGCGCTTATACGCGTCGTCTCGTCGTCTAACAGAGTCCCAATTCGCGGACAGGGTAGGGCCTGTAACCAAGCCCCAACCCCTTGACTACTTACAGCTCGAAGGTTGAGTCTATCAGTAACAGAAGGTGCTTTATTAATCAGATTTGCTAGTCGCTTTTCTGTCCAACTGCCCTGGTTAGCCCTATCATCCGGAGGAGAATCAAATAACAACGCCAATTCGTCGGTCAGCCTTTGAAGTTCAATGTTATAGGCATCCCACCCATCACTGTCCAATAATGCTTTAACCCTGTCTGCCGCCTGGGTCAATGACGACACGATTGCGGAAATGATTGAAAACGAAATTATTGCTATTGACTGTATTTAGCTGAATCTACTGTACAAAAATGTTGAAATATTCCCGGCCTGTACCATTCGGTGAGTTATCCTAGAATTGAAACCACGTTCGCCTTGCTGGGCATTAATGAAAAGTTTCAGGCATAATAACTGTGAAAGTTTGCCCAATTTAGTAAGTAATATCTCAGTCAAACGGAACGGTGTTATCTAAGTCTCAACCTTGGCGTCGTCTTGGTCATCGTGCGCTAGGCTGCACGGGTGACTTCCTCCACAGTGACGCCTGGGATCTCGTCCTTTCATCCTCCTGCTCGGAAGGCTTACTCCCCACTGAATAAAGTCCACGCGAAATCCGCATAGATAGGTACAAGTCTTCCAGCCGTTTTCTTTTCTATTTCTAGTGGTGCCGGCTCCTCTGTTTGCCCTAACTAACCGGTAGGGCCTTCTTCAGGGATACTCGTTTGTTGTTGCCAGAAACTTGAGCTTCGTTTTTCCTTGTGGTAATTCTTTTGGATTGGTGTTGTGCCCTCAACTAAACCATTATTTGCTGTTTCCTCATTGTCTTTTGTCAGCCTCGATTGCACTCTGGTTTGTAGTTTTTAATGCAATATCAGCGGGTCTTTTTTTGTAGACGAGTAACTGGAAAATGCGGTCTGCATACGCGGACACCACTGCAGACAACGCGTCTGCAAGTGTGTAGTGTGGAGCTCCAACCCACTAAAAACCAGCCATCCCCCCATCCTCCCAACCGACCGGGAATTGCATGTGCAAGTACTTCAAACAGTCGGTGGAAGTGGAAGTCTACACGTGGCCAGCTTCTTCTCCGGAGGCCTGAAAGGTGCGTGTCGTGCGGCGGTTGTTTGCTGTAGTTTTTGCCATTACTATGTTCCTAAAAAGTTTCGTCGCTTTTAGCCACTGGGGCAAAAAGTCCTGCATTAGATTGCAGATGCTCGGCAGGCTCGTTCGACTCGTTGGACCCGGCGCAGGCGGCTTCGGTTTGTTACAGTTGCTAAAGTGCTAGCAGGCTAGGCCGGAGCCCCGTATAGGGCTATTGAATCGGTCACGGACATAATGATGCGTCGGTTGGAGTGCCGGGCCCATAGGTGTTAGGCATGAGCCGCGCAATGTTGTTGGCAATTTTGAGGGCCTTTTCCATTGCCCGGTGGAAGCGATAAGTGCCTCGGAGACCCCAATCAAGAAATACTCCGAGGTATCTTGCCGTGTTTACGATACGAATTTCCTCGTTATCAAGGTGTAGGTGAAGAGCGGGGCATTTCATCCGACCCACCAGAAGAACTGCCTCGCTCTCGGCGAGGGCTAGAGCAAGCTATGCTTCTCGCATCCAGTACGCGACGTCGGCGATTGTCTCATTCGCACGCCTTTCCAGAAACTTCGGTGTCCGGGCCTGGACAGTGAGGACGAGGTCGTCGGCGTAGGCAAGGAGGTCGGTTCCGTGGGGAAGATCTCTCAGCTACAGCACGTCCTCGTAGGCTGAGTTTCATAGCGGGGGGCCAAGTATAGAGCCTAAACGTAATTTTTTGGGGTTGAATAGTCCGGTCATGTAGGTAGTCAGATACGAGTTTAAGAAAATAAAACGGGTTTTTTTCTTGTGGAGGGTCTCGAGTATGACTCTCCGCGGGAGATTGTTAAAAGAGTTTTTGACGCCGAGTAAAACGGCCACGAAAAGATCGCATTTTCTTAGCGGAGATCTGCAGAGGAGCTCGACCTTCAATTGAATTCGCTGAATGGCGCTAATTTTCGGGCGCCGTTTCCGAAATCCGTACTGCGAGTCGGATAGAAGGCCGTTTCCCTCCGCAAAGTCTCGGAGGCGTGCTTCCACGATGGATTCAAAACCTTTAGCCAAGTAGGGAGCCAAGTAGAGCCCTTTGGAATAAGAACGATATCTGCGACCGTCAATTCAGTAAGAAACGAATCCAAGCGAAACATCTCTGTTGCCGCAGCGGCCACCACTTTCGGGTATTCCTTTATCAGTTGCTAGGTTGCAGAAACGGGAATTCCGTGCAGGCGCGGTGCCTTTCCCGGTTTGAGGCGTTCCGATGCCTCGAGTACATCCTGCGGTGTTTCGGCCGAAGGAGATATCGGAGGGTCTCGTACTTCCTCTAGTGTTTGCGGTGTTTGTTTCGTCGATCAGTTCCCCAGTAAGGACGGTTGTGGAGAGGTCATCTGAGATGTCTTCGATTTGCTTATAAAACTCTTCCATTCTGCTGTTTGGTGAGCTATGGTAACTAAATATCATGATTATACATTGATCCACGAGTAGCATCTGCCTTCGTGCGGATGTCCGCTCTATGAGATCATAAATGGGTCGATTACAGTTCAGTTGCAGCAGCTTAATCGTAACTTTTGTTAAATTCGTCCCCGTCTTTTTCGTCATGTTTCGCAAAAATTACCACCTTTGTAGTTGTCAAGGGTTCGATTCGTCTTTTTCAGTTCCGTCTTCCGCGTAGCATTCCTTGTCTGCTTCGTTATGTATATTCAATATAAGCGAGAAAGGGGGAGTTTCCTTTCTCGTGTTCAGTCTTCTTATAACGTTTGGTCTTTTATAGGTGTCCTACCACTCGCGGATGCGAAAAAAAGTCGCGTGTGTTGAGTGGAGTAGAGCTCATTAAGGGCTCGGAAAAAAACTTCAGTGTAATGGCTGCAGACGTGTTACAAAATCCAACCGCCGCGACTTGTCGCCGAGCTGGGTCTGTCACACCGCACCTTTTCAAAGATACCGCATGAGTACGTTATGTATGCATGCTTACAATATTCAGTGAATAATACAAACCCGACGACCGTAGAAATCGTGGTGATTTCGTGGTTCAAACAGAGGAGTTGGAAGGATCCTGATTTTGCCTAAAGAAGCATGTTCTCAGAAGACTCACTTCAATCAGACTTAAATGGTGAACAAACGGAACTCCCGCATAGGGGCAACATAGCCTGGTATATTGACTCGTAACTAATCAGAACCAACCACCAAAAATCACTTTAAGAGCATAAGGTGACTCACCATTAGATCATCAACATAAACCTTGTATTTCACTGATCCATCTATGACGAGCAGCTTCAGACCCCGGAAAAATATTGTGCCGTGATTTTTATGTTTGCTCTTCACTACGTTTAAGATGGGCCGAGAGCGAGAGCAACCGTTTTTAACATGAAATAGTTCATGACGAACTCTGTCAAAGAAGTCGTCAAGAGTAAGCTCGCTGTTTTTGGATGATCGGGTAAGTTTATTTGCGATTGGTTCGCGTCTTAGTTGGGCCTGTTGAACAGTCGACTATAGCCGTTGACTGCTGCGGCACTTTTGCGAGCTGATCAGTAAACAACAGGATAAACGTAGGTCTGTGTTGGTGTAACCGGTGCTGAGAAAAGGGCAGTTTTAAACTCGACAAAAAGACTTAAAAGGTTGACTAGATTCGTGTAGTGACCTTCCACATTCCTGGACGACTCATTTAGGTGTTCCAGTTTGTCCATGCGAGTGTCGCTGCCATGCGCTCAAAGTTCGCTAAGTAGTAGTGTTGACGCACGGTCTTACGGTCCACGGCGAACCATGACTATGTTGAACATCACATCAAAGTTGTTGGAGTCTATAGGGGAGTTCGTAACCACATATTGTAGTAGATCCCCCCGACTGGTGAGCACTTTGCTAAGATTTTTCAGAGATCGACCATAATCCATTACGGATAAGCTTATCAGTTCCGCCGAAGACAGACTTTTTTCGGTTCATGTTTCGTTTATAAAAAAAACAGTGTCATTGCATTCGTTATTGCAGCATATTTGCAGTATAAAAAGCATCTTATGCGGATTGTTTTTAAACAATTGAATATACACATGTTCTGTCCCGCGTCATGCCGTATCTGTCTATATATATATATATATATATATATATAGTCCTTGTAGTAAAATGATATTTTGATAGTCTATGCGCGAGACCTTTGCAGCAAATTGAGAGTGTATGTGCCAAACCTGGCTGAACTTTTGAAGTCCGGAAGGCATTACTGGCGTTTCTCTTTAAGTGTCTATGCAAACACTTAATGCGGTTACGCGTTTGTTTATTTGGCCATGAAGTCCTTTCAACATTTGAGCTGGTACAAACGCAACTAATCATTGTTGGGAAACGGCAGAAAGAGTGGGCCTCCTGCGTGCTCGACATACTCGCTGGAACTGTAAGGGTTGGGAGATTGTACGCAAAACAGCGCACAATGTGAACGTTTGTCAGCTCTCTCCTGACCGGATATCATTGTTCTTATGGTCATTGGCCTGTTCGTCATTTGCAACGTATAAGTCAATGTATAGAGTGATTTGATCCCACACGGGTGTCTAACTTTGGGCAAGCTATACATATATAGGGGGTAGGCTCGTGTTATGGTACCTTGGCTACGGAGTTGTTCACGACGAAGCTTTTCCGCTGCCTATAAGAAGCCACGGCAGCTTTATAAGAACACATCCGGTCACTACCACGTCATGCACAATGCGCTAAGTGGAGTTACATTTCGCAGTTAACTGCATGATTTCCCTCATATGATTTAGCCCGTTATAGTGGACCGTATACTCCATGGCTAGCTTGATCCGATGAGAAGGTGTGTAAACGGATCCGCCTTCTAAGAATCTTACCTATTTATAGTTTGGTTTCTGATGGGTATCTGGTCTTAAAGCGCTTTTTCATATCTTTTTTGGAGATTTTTGCTCGGGTCGATCTCCATGGTCGCGTTAACTTTATTAAGGTAATCCATTAGTCATTTAGTCATTGTTTAATTATGGATGTAACTAATAAGTCCGAGTTAAATAAGATTTACAGGTTCCCCACTTTTACGGTGGTTAGAACAATCGGCCCAATTTCCTTTTTAAGGGGCACCTTAGCCTTGAGAGCCACCAAAATGAGTTAATTTGGTAACTAATATAATTAGTGCAAATGCGGTAATAAAAATACCCGCGATGGTTCGGGTTCAGTGGATGGTTCAACCAATATTCCACCTGCGATGACCTTGCCTAGGGTGCGTTCAGCGCACTTTCTCAACTCTAAAATATCCTGCCTACACAAACGCTGACTTATGAATTCAAGAGATTATCAAGCTGCTAAGAAGTAACGAAAAGGATGCAAAATATCAAAGGGCGCTCGTCAAAAGCTTACAACGGAAGAGTGGATTTCTGTGTCGTGATGTGCCCGTCGTGATCTTCTTGTTTAGCTATGTATTAAAAAAAAAAAATTACTTATCGAAGTGCACAAGTTCGTAGGCCACCGAGAGTTTGTCTCAAGTCTCAATCATGTCAGACATGGTACTTAATATGAACAATTTCACTCCCCAGTGCATCGCTCGTTTCTGTCTCAGAAATGTGCATTCGAACCGCTACAAGCAGAAGGTCGGCTCAGTGCTTCAAACGTTATACGCTACACACGTCAGATCAAATAATACATTACATGTGTTGAAATTATATATATATATATATGTTCGTATTATATGCGTGTTGCACTGTTCATCATATATAATTTACAAGGGTAGTATGCCCCCTGAGCAATCTTACACAACAAGTCAACAGGGCCTGGATATCACTTCTCTGTATATCTATTTTAAAGTTAGTTATTTATGATAACCTTACCCGTGATGATAATCTTAAAGTGCCAGTGTCGCGCCAAGAACAAACCCACAACTCGGGGACTCGAGTTGCTGGCCAATTCTGTCACTTCGTAGATGACGTCTAGATGTTATTAGATCCATATTCATGAATATTTATCAATGTTTAAATTCGTCAAAATATATATTTTGCCGAGAAAGTCTAATTTCGTTCTGCGTTGAATTATTGTGCCCAAAATTGGCTGGTACGACGAACTGGGGCGCGTCTTTACCGATGTACCTTGTGGATTTACCAATTTGTACAAGCTCCCTCCACATGCCACATTTCCTTTAGCCAATTCCACTATATGTAGTTTAACATAAACGATTGCGTACTCTCTCCCTTAATCTCTTAAACAGAACTCATGCTAATATTAGAAAGGACATTATTTACAAATATGTTTATTTCACTCAAATTGAGTGTAATATACAGTTTAAAATGTTCTTTATGAATCTCTACCTTCTTCACGCTTCCGACGAAAGAAGTAGTGCAACAATTATTGGTCCAGCGCTGTGCATTTCACTTCATGGTACTTGGCACACCTCTGCCGGCAGGTGCACAACTCGAACATCTCGTGAAAGGCTGCGTTTGAACATACCATGGTAATGATAACCATGCACTATGTACCTGGTGTATACGTGGCGATTGTCAAATGCAGGACCAGACCAAAGGTGCAAGGCATTGAAAACATCCCAACCACCGACCTCTCGTCCGGCCTGTTCGACTTTACTTTTCCACTCCGTAATAAAACATTCGTAAGGGTACTGTACGCTGCATTTTCAGCTTTAGTCGGATTGTTTCAGCAGCCGGTGGACAGCCTGACATGAGATACACAAAGCTGCTCCTTGGTCGGGTAGGCAAGCAAAGCACTCGCCTTATATATAATCAAAAACACCTTTCAAGCAGGTTAAAATTCAACTGTCAAAACCATACATCAGCCCCGGAACAATCTTAAGCATGAAGTGCCTCACTGCTGAGAAAACGGACAGTTTTCGAATATTGCCTATTTCCCCGTAAAGAGAGATAAGTGCCTTCCGTATTGTTCCGTTTATATGCGCTGTGAACGTCGTTCCTGTATAATGAACCTGAAGGCCAAGAGAGAGTTAACAAGCTCCAATGCTTGGCCGCAGCAACGTATAACGTATCTGGCAGCGAATCGACCTCCACACCTGAAAACACTTTAATATGCTTTACAAACGAAGCTACAACTTCTATGCGACGCATTTGTCTAAAGCAATTAAGATGCTAATCTAGCATGTAAACGCTGTCACTTTTGAATAGTTTAAATCCTTACTCAATTGAGCCAAATAATTGTCATATTCATGCATAGTAAGGTTCGTTTGATGTGCCTGGAGAATGTAAAACATTTCATTTGTTTCTAATGTAAATGGTTCAAAACTCGCGTGTATGAGCGAAACCATCATCAGCTGCTTAAAAATGATTGAAGGTGTAAGAGAAGAAACGTATGCAAATAGGAGAGGGAGATTCGTGCACGTTTTGAATATGATCTGTGTGCATACTGCACAGGTCATGTGCTCGTATACATAAGTTGCAGATCGAGATTTTTGAACTGATCTTGGAGACACTTTGACATGCACATTTCAATAATCACAACACCGCGTACACTTTCAGCTAGCAGCGCACACGACGAGTTGTTCGAATGATATCAGCAAGGCTTCGGCGTTCCGTTCATTTTCTCGTTCAGGTTTACGAACGTATCGTAGTCGCTGCCAGGCCACGGCCTTAAGCCATGAATCTTTATCAAATGGTAACCGGTGGTTTAGCGGAGATAAAGGCGGAACTCAAATCTGAGAGAAGTTTCCGCGAACAGTTGGCACAAAAGGTGGACACAATTAACCAGAACGTAACTGCGCTCCAGCAAAGAGTTTCAAACATGGAAGGCACCCTGGAAAAACCAGTCGTCATAAAGTGCATGATCGCACTGGTTGTGTGTCTGGCAGCAACGATGCTCGCCCTATCATTTGGAAAAGGTCCCTTTCGACGTATGAAGGAAAAAGAGGTTACCCCAAGGGACGTTGCCCCTCCAACGGTTACCCTAAACTACACGTTTAGTCTTCAGAGCAACTTAATTGACGAGATTCTTCAAAAGGTACAAGAGTTAGCACCAAGCCAGCTTAGTTCCACGGAATATTTGTTTTAATGTTAAAATAAATAGCTTAAAGTGGATTTAGAGAATGTAAGTTTCACTGAAACGCATGATCGGGCGAATTTGGCTGATTTAAATACGTATTGGTAGTACTACATTGGCGATATTGATGCTTGGGTGCTGTATATATGCTGCCGCTTTAAGTGCCTATGACACAAAAGGGTGACATGTATATTAGATATACATGTCGACTGACTAATAAATGAATTCGTTTATATATATTTATTATGTTTATACATGATTATTATAGCTGCGCTTGCGAAGTCTGACTCGTCTATTATTTTCATACTGCGCCAGCAGGATTTTTTACACTTACATTCCAATTTATAGATAACTTCATAGTACATATTTGGTTAATTTAAGCTTTGATTATATAGGTTACTGCAAAGCTTTTGTACCTAAGCGTCGCATTCGAAACGAAAGTGGATCAGGTGGAGAACAAGACTTCAGATAAAAATTTCTAGTGCGAAATATTTAGAATGTATCTAGCACTTATGGACTGATCTCAAACGGCCGTGGGGTTTATTCAGAAAAGCCTGTGTGTTTGGGTCGTATCGCGGCAAGATGGTGCCTTGGTAATATTTTGCTGTGCCGTCAGACCATTTGGCAATATCTGTAATGTTGGAGTCTAGTCATCTTTAGTTATAGGTCTTTTAACAAATAATTAAAGGCGGTTGTACGCCCGTTGACGGCAGACGGACATAATCCTATATATTGGACACATTTAATAGCATAAACATTTAATAGTTCAGTTAGTAATAGTTTTTAGTCGCACGTTGTATTTCTCAAATGTAGGCCGATTGTAAAAGTGCCAAGTTATCTATCAATCAAACGTTTTGCTATATTCGATAGATACGCAATCGATTTCTCAGAACAAAAATATATGCTAGGTCGAAGAGAGCATCTGTGTTTCGAAAACATATGATTTTAACTTAAGGCATTTTTCCAACACCGTAGTATAGAAAATGAAATCGTTATATTCCATGGGTTTATAACAGCTACACGTTAATGAGTTAAATTGGACTTTTTATATTGGTCTTTTCAATTTGCTATGCGTTCGGAAGCCGATTCACGAGTTTCGAGCTGAAAACAACACACAACTGTGGTTAATTTCGATTCCATTCACTATCCTACAGGAAGCGACATACGTTACGTGAAACATAAATGTTGGGAATTACCAAGACAGCATATTTGCCGTTATTTACTTAATAACCAAGCATGATTTCTGCTTGTTAAAAAAACGATTTTCTTAGAGCGGAAATGGAAAAACAGCAGCCAACAGCATCAGCTAATTATTCTGCGGAATTTAGTATTTGGCTAGCGGATTCCGATTCGAGCCAACAGATTGAAGGGGGGCTTTAACGTTTAGCTCGGACTAGATTTAGTGGCAACTAATGCACCAGTAGTAACTGTTTTTTTTTTCCAGGTGACAACCGTGAGCTGGGAGCAAGATAGGCATTTCACTCTGTGGGATACTGCGTGGCACATAAACGTAGTTATTAGTAAGTCGCCAAAGGACGAGACGCTTTCCTTTACACTCACGCCCAAACCTTACGGACCGCTCGCTGTATCTGTCTGCGATATAAAGGTAAATCGCTATTAAGTAGTTGCGAGTTGTCGAGCAATCCCACCAATCCCGTTATGCAGCGTACTCATTTCCAGTACTCGAATTCAGACAAAAATAACGCATTTCCCAGTTTTAGCCGTTTTGCCGACGATGCACATATGTATATATATATATATATATATATATATATATACATATAAATATATATATATATATATAATATATATATATATATATATATATTATATACTATATATATTATATATATATATAGATATATATGTATATATATATATATATATATATATTATATATATATGTGTGTGTGCATCATAGCTTATCTGATAGTTAGTGGTACGAGCATACCAAGCATGTCGCTTGTTATAAATTAAATAGGTGAAAAATAGTATTAGCCTTAGCCAAATTAAAGCACATTTTTGGCCAACAACAACATAAAAGTATCTTTCTTTAAAATGTATTGATATATTTATATGCACGGACGTCATGACTTTTATTCAATTACTCACATTGGTGATAGGGACACGGTTAAATAATATGGCTTTATACGCGAAACGGTTTGTGGACATGACCTCACTGCACGCAGTGGGTGTCGTAAACTCAGCAAAAATACTCTAGCCCGCACTGCAAACGCCGAATATCCCTTGTATAATATAGAGTAATGTCAACTTATCGGCCAAGCCTATGCTTCTGTTATCGCATGAGCGTTTAACAAAAATCATCAATTTTTAATATCACTATTGGTATTCCTCTATCTCTAAACTATGTAACCAACTAAACAGTAATTTTTGATTTGTGTCATTCTGATTGACGAACGGGCGGATCGGTCGCCTTAGGTGGAGACCCTTGACAAATACGGTCCTGGTCATTCCAGAAAATAACAAGTTTCTGCCTGTTCTCACCAACGCTACCTGCTATAAAGGCGAACGTGCTCAAAAGCCCCGGTTGACCTCGGACACCTTCGAGTGGCTCTTCCGAGTGCGTCACCTGAAAGACCTCGGCTACCTCGATCACTTCATTTCTATTCAAGTTCATATTCGTCAGGGCCGCTACTCGAAAAGCTATATACAAACGTTGTGCAAACACTACCACGGTTGACTCTGAACACTATCAGCTATTTTGTGTATGCATGTCGGCATTTGTCCTCTTAGATCATCTCGTTACGTAGGAAAGTAAGGGCCTCGAAGCGTCACAAAAACGTTTTTTACCCTCCGTTTGAGTGCATTGCGTTTATAGATTTCGTTCTAGGGCACAGTGACATGTTTCACGGAACAAATGTAGTTGTATATAATGTAAATAATTTATAATGGCTTGATATGTGATGTGGTGTGGCAGCGAGAGTTCTGCCATATTTTTCGCACGTTTGGTCGCAGATGTAACGTAACCTAATAAAGGACTGGGTACCATCCACTGTTACAGCCTCACGTGCTGCTAAATAGTACTTTTTATAAGGATGTGGAAACCTAGCGAAGTGACGGTTAGCAAAAAGGTTAAGCCTCTAAAAGTACCGGCTATCCTCAGATTTAGTGCGGGTATGTTTGCTGAGAACTCAAAATGTGCGCGTTTTTTTATCTATTGACAAAACTGCTGTGTCACAGTATCTACGTGTTTTATAAAAAAGAAAAGAAAATTATGTTAGGAAATCATTTCAACAAGGCATGATGCTTTGGACCGCGTTCGAGCCTTTACACTTGTACTACTCTTTAGACGCGAATTAAACAAGTGGTTTACAAAACCAAAGGTGTCTAAATCATTGCGTATACGACGTACATAACGTATAATGATGATCGCTGCTGTATTATATACTATATTGTTGTATTATATTTATTATATGAACCGAATTATATTATGTGACCGTATTATAGGCATAGTCGTTATCTATTGTGTGAGCTTGTGATAGTGATGACATCTTTGTATTCATACAATTTACTATGTTGTTGCTAGATCAATGTTTATATTAGACGTGCTTATTGTATGCTATTTTCTAAACTAAAGTGTTATAGGGCGCCGTTCCGTCAATAAACAGCAATCTGAATCGTGATTGTTGCTAACCCGTTTGCCTGGATGTGTTAGAGACATTGGCGATGTTTCCCATTTGATAAATTAAGAACTAGCGAAGAAAGGGCACAAGATCGCGTAGTGGCGGAACATCTAGACATCTAGATCTCCATTCGCACAAAACCTTTCGCACGAAATAGTGTGTGCAGGGCCTATATCTGCGCACTGCACACACATTATATAGGTGCGCAACTACCAGCACCATCTTGTGTGTTACACACTTGGACTTCATTAAGCCGGTGGCTGATGACCTTGCTGCACATTCCGCTCGCCTTATTGCGCATATTAGATGTGTATTTATGCCAACTACAATGCGGTTCGGGCATACATCATTGGAAGACCATCTGGAACGAATTGACTCCAAAAAGGCCCGCAAGTATTGTCCGGACGGAGGAAATACCAATCAGTAGAACTGACACCCGAAGACATTGAACCAGCATTGGGAAGCATTCCTGCCGGACCATCCTGTTAAATTATGTCCTGCCGGGCCATCCTGTTAAATTACTAATTTTATAATATTAATGTTGAATACATCGCAATAGATCGGCGGCCCACCAGCAACAACATTGAGGGACTCACTCAGCTATTGAACCTTCTTTCTCGCCATCGGACGTCGCTCGTCTACCGAGAGATGTAGCTAAGGCTATTGAGAAACAGCAACAGCTACTGGAATCAACATATGCGTGATCATCCGACAGCAAAGAGGTCTCCTCTTATGTCAACAAGAGGATTATTATTGAGGGCTCACTATTAGCGATGGCTACACTGGGAAGATGGATCACTGTTGACAGAGGACACGAAAAAGCAGAAGTTTTATTAGAGCACTTGAATAATACCTATCCCACGAAAATTGGAGTGAGACAAGGGCGTCTACCCGACACGATCTTCCCCATCACAAGACGCATCGGTTTATCAACCATGTGGATGCCTCATTTGAACAGCTTCTGATACATCTAAAGAACCTCAGGAACAAACTCAATGAAGGCATCCCGGACTTTAAAATGTAATGCGGAGGGGGACTTTGGAGTTCCGCTCAGCCTTGTTTTTCAAAGATTTCTAGAGGATAATCAATTGCCAAGAATGTTCAACAATATGCTTTGTTCGACGAATTCTTCCCCAAAACTGCCTGATGGCATGCATGATGCATTTTGCCTACGTCCATAGTCACCTGACTTACGCTGTAGAAGTTTATGGCTTAATATAGATGCGTCTTATCAGGTCGCTTCACCGACTCCAAAAACGAGCACTGAGAGCAACTCTGGACCTCTGGATGCGAGATTCAGTGCAACCGCACTACAAAAATATTTGCATTTTGCCGTTCCCAAAACTTATAGAATACTGTCTCGTAGTTAAAATTAAGCGTATACTCCTTGGAGTGCATCCAAACTTATATGGTCTGGAAACATCAGCAACACCCATATCTACAAGGGGTAACGCATCAAACCTGCCTACTCTGTCACACGCCAACTCCAACCAGTCAAAGCTATCAATCAGAAACATTGGGGCCTCCTACTGGTACAAAGTGCCGGCCTCCGTTAGGCAGACCAAGTCCCTGCTCAAATTCAAATGCGATCTCAAAGAGCATTATCTTGAAACTTTGGTGTCTGGTTAAAAGTGATATTAAAAATACAACTATGTTGCAATATATTGTAAATAGGTGAAAATGGCATATATAAATTATACATTGTTATTTCATAAAAGGGGCTCCGAACAAGCTATGTGCTTAATGGAGCTTGAAATTAATGTGTGCAATTATCTTACAAGAAATGTCAATAAACAAACAGTTGAACATCCGATTGCATTGCCCACTTGAACAACTTGCCTCCTATTCGACATAAACGACCGCAGCCAAAACAAAAAAATATCATCCGCTCCATATCGAGTTAACTTTTTAATCAGAATATTTACATCAACTGTATCAAATGCTTTTCTAAGATCTATAAATACGCCGGCGACTGTCTTTTTTAACATTAGGTTTCTGCGAACCTCTTCAACAAAATCCATGATGGGTACAGTCGTCGACATTTTGGATCGAAAACCGAACTGACGCTGACTTAGGCCATTAAACATCTCAAAGTGTTTGTTCAACTGTTCATATATAGCTGATGTATGTATATTGTGTACCTACAAGAGACCATATTAAAAATGGCCAAACTATTCAAAATAGTATTAAATCATCAACTGTTCTCATCATCTGTTATCAACTGTTATCATCTGTTATCATCTGAAATCAACTGTTATCATACTTTAATATGATAACAGTTTTCGTTCAAATCCAAATGTGTGGTTGTATTGTTTATTGTAAATGTAACATGAATGCATTCATTAATTCCTCTGGAATATTCTTCCACCTATTGCGCCTAGCAGTCATGAGGTCCGGAAGTGTTGCTAAAACATGAGTTTAGACTCTAAATCATCGTTTCAGCATCTCATTCAACGTGCTGGCCACTAGGGACTTGTTTGTGACCGCCGCGGTAACTGACTCGCTTCACAAGATAAGGTTGCGGAAACCGCTCTCCTCATCACCAGTACACTCTTCTCGTCTCCCATTTCTCCAGAAATCATGGTTTCATCTGATACGTAGATATAATAGAACAGCCTGTTCCTCCGGGCTGGTCAAATTTCGTGATGAGCTGTGATCAATTGTGGACGTCCTAACATTCTTCATGTTATATTTGCCTCATAATACGCGCCCTAATACTTACTTGGGGAGCACTACGGAGCTACTAACTAATTGTATACATTGGCGATAATTGGCGATTTCGAAAAACATTCGATAAAAGAAAGGGATCATCTTGATTAGCTGTATTTAAACAAAAGCTGGACCTCAATAGAGCCAGGAGTGTCACAATCGCAGTCTGACAGAAGGAATGGATGCAGGTTACACCCGGGGTGACCAAAGGAAGCTGGATTAAAAGTCTAATATCGGACCTCAAGGCTCAGTATCACTGTCGACATGGGGAATTAACCTACAATACAGCTCAGGCTCCGACCGGTCACGATCAGTTCCAGAGTTACATAGTTAAGATAAGAAAGGTCACCAGCTACACCTGTTGCTATACGAGTCTGGGGAGGCCGACGGCGTGGAACACACTGTCCTACACAGCGAGTCTCCTTGGGAAGCAAAGTTTACGGGCACCAAGGCCGTGAGGAGCCTCCCCATCAAGGAGGTGGTTAGCTGTATGATGACCTTGACGGAAGCGTGAAAGAAGGCGATGGACCTGTTCGACGCAATTTTGACGCTCAAGACGGCCAAGAAAACCGCTAGGCGGGAGAGCTTCACGCGGCAGCCTCGGGAGAGTGGTCAAGACCAGGAGCCAAAAAAAAAAGGCCAGGCTTTCAAGCTCTTGACGCACTTCTTCAGGACGGTGTATATTTGGCATAAGCTTCCTATCTGGCTACATGTAAATATGCAGAAAGATAGACGAAGACATAATTGAACTAAACAGAAATGGCAGAGACGGAAGGTGGAATCCGGGTTGAGTGGGTTTAGGAACCCCACACTAGTCACGCAGACTGCTAATGACGCATGTGCATTCTGCATTCCCGAAACCTTCCAGAAAAAATAAAGCTTTATCTCGAGCCCTGCACGAACCCGCCACCCGTTGGAAGCTGCCGATAAGCTAATACAGCTGAGTGGATTTTGAGAGCGGTGGGCGGCTCTCTCTCACGTGGTACCCATTTTTCAAAACTTAATGTTGAATCTTTCACTGAGCACTAGTACTGACTGACAAGAAATGTTTTACTTAGACAGACACTCGGATATGTTTGATATACCTGTGAATAGAACGGATGTGCTCTAGAGGCCGCTAATGGAGCGCCAGTTAGAAAGAGGATTGCGAATTCCAACTGAGATCACATAAAAGGACCATGAGGTGCTCTCATGGCGCACACAATTGCCTAGTCAGTGGGCTAGGTCGATGCAAGGTTTCGAATGCCAGTTAGCGGAACTTATAAGAAACAAAACTTGATTGGAGAATATCTTTTTAGCTTGTTCGTTTCAATAAAGTGTGCTGCTTGCCTTAGCCGGTCAGTGGGGTAAGGTGGATCCAAGGTTTCGAACGACAGTGGGCGGAACTCCACTGTCGTTTCCGCACGGGAAGCTAGTGAGTCAGTGAAGATCGTATTCTATCCGGCCGTGTTTCATCAGCCGTGGAGAGACGTGAAGGTTTTACGATGCACGGAAGGCCAGAGGATAGCCACAAAAGTACCCATTGCGCCGTGGTACCTTAACTACGTTAGGCTCTCGTTCTTCCTTTAACTCATTCTATAGAAGCATAATGATGTTTTTACCTTCATGTTTCCATAGATGACAAAAAGAGATAACAGAAAATCTCAAGCCTGTATTCTGGCATAGCTGCAAAGAGACCTCAGCCTTATCTTGGCATGTAAATACATTATGAAAATCGCGTGACACGAGACAACCTTATTCAAGCCTTTTCTCGCAAATAGAAAGTACCTTTTACGAGACGGACGTTCTCCAGCGAGAAAATCATAATAATAGAAGGACCAGCAGAGGAAAGAAGAGCTGCGGTCGGGACAGTGCTGGAGATGCTTTATTGAGTCGCCCTGGTAGATAAAGACGACTTGGCAATCCTAAATTACAAATTTAAGGAATCTCTGAACGTTGGCTCAAAGGAAGACTACTGGATTAGGGCAAGCTTGCGTCGGTCTATAATATCGGTCTGCACTCACTGAGCTGCCCAAGAAGCCCTGGCAAATCCGCAAACTGGATGACGCCCCTATCGTTGGGTTTATGGAAAAACGTAGATGCATTGCTTCAGTAGCCGTGCACAAATAGACCTCACAATAGCTTGACGAATTTCGTAAAGTAAGCGCGTTAATGTCCAGTATATTCTCTGTTTATAATAACGACTAATAGTCTTCAACTAGTAATAACTCAGATAGACTGAATGACACAGAATGACCTGTCTGAGAGTTGGGGAGCCTTGCGTACTCTTCACTTGTCTCGTGACATAGTGGACTAGTTGACACATCACGCCAGCGCAACCTCATATACGATATAATGTCTTGTAAGCTCACCAACACATTGTTGCAACCGCTTGTAACATTCCCATCGAATGCCCTGTATATGTCCGACGTCGCGGTTCGTATATCTATCTACGAATATTAAATCATGACTAAGTTTGATCATATGTTCATAGATTTTACAAAAAGGCTATTTCTTTATGCGGCACGCTTGCTTTAAGAAAACAGAATGCTAATAAATACATGTAAACGTAGTCAGCTTTACTATTTAGTTTGGACACAACTTTTTATTTAGACACTAGTTTATTGCTTTAATATAAATTATTCAATGTGTGTGATTTGAATTGCGTGCACAACGGAAGGATATCATTGAATAATAAGGAATATCTAGCTGCCTAGCAGATGCTAAAGTGTGATTTTCTCTACGGCTCCTCATGATACGTGGCGGCCTGCAATCAAAGCTTTCTTCTGGACCACCGTCCGTCACGTGTTCGAATACGTTAATCCGCTTCGCGCGGGATTTTTTCGAAATTTTCTTGTAGATCGTTTGAGGTGCATGCACGTATGTGACCACACACGTCTCTTTTGCGATCTCTTCTCCTAGACCAACGGTTCTCAGCTTTCGAATGCGGCCAACACATCTGTTGGCCAAGATTTGATCTCCGTGATCCGTTCATTTCCTTTCGTTCAAGAACTTGACGCTGAGGTTGTCCGATTCTTTTACCAATTTGACCACCACATTCGATTGTTGTACGGTGAGCTTCCTCTCAATGTAGTTCGTGCCGTCACCGGCGGGAAGTCGCTCCCACAGGGCCTGGAGCCATGGGTTCTGGCCAAATGGTCAGCGATGTCTTGGCAGAGCTGAACGACGAACTTCAATTTGCGAGAAAATGCCGAGAGCACTTGGCACGAAAAGTCGACACATTCAACCATAATGTGACTACGCTCCAGCAAAACGTGGCAGCCATAGAGAGCGTCTCCAAAGGCAGACGGGTTAACGTCATTAGGTGTCTGTTCACTCTGGCCTCATGTATGGCAGCATGTATTATGCTTGCTTCGTCAATTGAATATTATTATTCTTGTTGCAGACGGAATGTGGACTCAAGTGTCGCTATGAACTTCACCATTAATATTAAGGACAGCCTAATAACCGAGATTCTTCAAAAGGTACGACAAAAGTGATCGCATAAGGCCAGAGTACTTTCAGGTTTGTTGAAACTAATTAGCTTAGAGACGATTCCGCCGTCGGGCTTTCTCCCCAGAAAAAAAAAACAAGAGTATCGCTAAGATCTTTGGCTACTTTATACATATATTACATAATAGAAAGCGTACTTATTGCAAATAAAAAAAGTTGAAATGTTAGTTGAAGAATAAACTCGGTAAACATGTTTGCATATTTACTAGAGAACTTGGTAGTATGGACGGAGGATTGTGCCCTTATAAAGTTAGTAAATGGAGCAGTATGCACGTCGGTCGCCCACTGAATCACCTCCGGCGATCTCTTTTAAATGTTTTTTTTTTTCAAAACAATAAAAAATTCATTTGCACACCTTCAAGCACGCTGATGCACTTATTTAATCAGACTCCCATACAAAAGAGCAATACAACTCCTGAATCACTACCAGTCCTTATACATCATGGGAAGGTGAATTATTTACGTATTTGAGTCTCTTTATTTCGGGTGAGATATATAGTACAGCACCGAAGTGCAGCCACATTGAAGCGTACCGTATGCGTTGATAGGGACTTCCTGAGGTAGTTGTCGACCCGGTTCATAAAAAACAGCGTTAAGATAAAAACGACACTATTCGCTCGTCTGAGTGTGAACGCCCCACGGAGTAATTTTTTAAGAATAGTCGATGGTTGACGCAATTGAAGACAGTTTCTTTGAAAAACGTACACAATACGCCGTTAGTAAGATTGTATAGCCCAATCTCAGGTCTATTCGAGCATTTGTGTACATATGGACCGATAGGGTGACATGCGATGCAGAACGCTATGTACAGATGGACCGATGGGGCGACATGCTATGCCGTTATTACATTAACGGAATAAGTATATGCGGAACACCAATATATTTTCGAAGTCTTCTTTGTGCTGAGCTTTATACTTTTCAATTTAAGGATCTGTCTTAAAATCTTTAGAAAGTCTTCACCACGTATGCAGGCGTTCCAGACGCTCAGCTACTTCATTCTCGAAATGCATGCTTGTATCCGGGCCGATGTTTACCACCTCCACAACCTAAAAATAGCGAAAAATCCTGTCTCGCTTTAGCTGGTGCCATTATACCAATTTATAATATCCGCTGTGATTGATTATTTTTATCACGGATATTTTCAACAAACTAACACGGGATTGAGTGAACATTGACAAACAATTTCGATGACCATGACTTCATTTCTTTTCCGTAAGACTTATGCCCGTGTACGGGTTTGCATTGATACATCCAAACATCTTCGGCAAGGAGGAATATATTGTATGCAAACTCACGTTTATTCTTCCTGTACATATATGTATATTCCACACACGTATTTAATACTACAACAACAGAAATAATCGGAATTTTTAGGATTTATATAAAGAAGTATGCTTTCATTTAGTGTTAACTTTGAGAGCAATGACACACTTAAATCTGGTCGGGTTCTACCAATAGTAGCAGATGTTAAGCAACGCTTGACATCTGGTGGGTAATTAAACGGGGAAGTTATATCGCTTAGCTCATTTATAATTTCGCAGAATTTTTTTTATAGGACAGTAACTGAAAAATGAGGTGAATGGATGTAGTTATTATTATTCGCTTGACAAACATCACCTAAATGCACATGTGACTCCTTTATATCAGGGGCGTCTGGGGAGGCATCATAAGCAGACATGTTGAGACTGCCCCAACAGTTCCTGGATTCTATATATATATATATATATATATAGAGAGAGAGAGAGAGAGAAAGAATGATAAAGTAGCAATTATATTTATGTATGTATATATAGATGGATCAAATGCAGAGTACTTAATTGTAAAACATTCCTAAATACTACTGGATTTTCGGTGTATGCTATGCTACAATTGAATGTAGCACCAAGTACTTTGTAATCTGTATACACCATTTCATCAATTTATTTTGATCGTATGGGTGAAAAACGCTGAAGTATCATATTAGGTATGATAATAGGGTGGCTGAATTTATGGTTTGTCTTTGTTTCGCCCAAAATGTTTCGCTTCGCGCATCATGTAGACATGTTGCTGTTCTTCAGGTAACCACAGTAAACTGGGAGCAAAATGAATATTTCGCACTGTGGGACATTGCGTGGAACGTGAACGCATACATTGAAAAATCGCGGAATAACGAGAAGCTTCTCCTCTCAGTGAGGCCAAAACCCTACGGGCCTCTCGCCGCACCTGTCTGTGACGTAAATGTGAGTAAATGGTCCAGACTTGTCAAGTGACCAAGGTTTCTATTCAAATACACGATCTCCAATGTAATGCAGCGCAGCGAATTCAGCCAATTAAGTATCCAATCCTCCTAATTTTAGCCTGATTGGATGTATTTATTTATGTCTAGCAAAGGTTCAATTTTTGACGTGTCATACTTCAATTATTGAATCCAACACCGATGCAGCATTTCTGTGCACATATCTAGCGTAACTATAGAACATTTGACAAAATGGTATTAGAAATTTCACATCATTGAGCAAATTCATAAGGCGTCTGCGCAGAATGGTCTGAGCGATTTATTTACATAATATTGAAAATAAATCTTTTTACTCTCAGTGGCATTATTTGCAAAACACCAAATATGCACTACATTTTTACAGATTTTTGTTTAATCACCACGCTCTTGCGTTATTGTCTTAAAACGGTTAGCATTTGTTTCATCATTGTTGCTATTACATGGTATATCAAATGTGTGCTCACAGGCACGGATGTTTATCAACAAGCGATTCAACTATATAATTTTTACATACTCTGTTTGGGTGAATTACATATGATGCATTTTTATTATATAACGTTTTTATGTTAGCACTTTGGAGTGAACAATTGTCTCCGCGTTAACGTGTAGTTACGGGATCTCTAACCCAGTAGTTATATAAGAATCTATAACTATATAATTATAACGATTTGCTTATCCTCATATTACGTTTACTTTTTCTTCTCCCAACGCCTATATGGCCGGTTTAAGTGTTACGAGAACACACCGGAGTTGTTCTCCCAAACGTAGGGCCGCCACCAGATAGGCACCAATACATAACCGTTGTTGCGTACAGAGATCTCTTTACGCCATCAAATGCTGACCGCATAGAGCTACTCGACATAGAGCCAGCAATGTCGAGCCCCGAATAGTTTCTTATAAATACTTCTGTGTCCCTCGCTGCCTTTAGAGAAGGCTAAGCTTCGAGTCTCACCTAGACGCTACCTTCGGGCTTCGATGAATTAGTTCATGCTAAACCGACTGAAAACATACACGTATGTACATAGTCATCTAGTTCTAACTACCATAATTGATTCGCCAGATCAAACACTGCCAGATGTAAATTTAATTTTTTATTTCGTTTCCAGGCTCAAAAAGTGCCCCCCCCCCTCTGTTAAGATGAGCCTTTATGGGAATTCAACATCAATTTTCCTAAAAGTGCATAATGAAAAAATGTTAAGACATTGAGCGCGAAATCCTAAGCATTCAGTGTAACAGGATCTCAACTTTTACGAACCTATTCAATAATATTTGCTTTCTGCTTTCCAACGTTGGATGGAGTCTTGGACGAAGCAGAATTGTATTCATACACGCCGGTTCAATTTGGCGGATCCATCCAACAACTCGTTATCTCGTAATCACATATAATGAAATGATATCCGGTCAGGCAAAAAATTATTAATCTCACTGTCACTCGTAAAATAAATGTTCGTCCCCCATTCCATTGCACAAAAGGGGGAGTCTCTTGTTTGCGGGCATTGATCCAATTATCGATGCAGCGTTTCCGCGTTGAATTTCAACCGATATTCTTTGTAGCAAAAACGGCCATGCCCTTCTATCGCCAGCTGACGCAGCAACTCTGGATCCCAGCTCCACCAAAGAGCTCTTTGTGATTTTTCTCATTGAGTCTAATGTCACGAAGGCGCTTGGTTGAACGATAAAGGTTTGCTCCAATTCACGATATTTTGCCAACTTGCGATCTTCAGCAAGGTGAGCGGCTGCTCCGACCTCCCGGCTGATGTGGCAAGCATACGAAGCGGCCAACATGCAAGACGCGGTAATGTCGTACACGAAACAGGGACCTCCATTCCATGTAACTGGAGTCAGGCCATCCGGACGCAGTTGACTGTTGGCTGAGAGACCGACCGGCTCTTTGACTGCAGGTATGTGGGCTGACTGCATTGCGTCCTGTATTCCGTCGCTCAAAGCCGAATTCTTTGAGAACCTACCTGCGCTCCTCTTGCAAGCCACACATTGCACAGTTATTTGCGAAGCAGACTGATTACCCCAAACGCTGGCTGGAGACGATGCGGGGTGCGGTATCGTCCAGCATCGTCACCAACTGCGGTGAGGGAATGGCCTAAAGCCTTTTTCCGCTTATCGGATCGATCACGGCTCTCAGTCGCGCCTGCTCTTTAACGTTGTCCGCCTGAATCATTAACCGCTCTTGGATCGACTTACTGCTTGCAAGTCCAAAGTCGATTGTGAAATGCGTTTGGGCAAAGGACCCCACTCTTCTGCATAGTAGCGGCAAGCTTGTTCCGTTTGGGCAATGAGGCTTGAGTAGGCATCTGGTGGTGCGATGTCCCTGACACCAAAGTCTCGGTGTCTTTTAGAGACCCGAGGTAAGTCGAAATGGCAATCTGCAAATCCCCATTCCCCCTGCGGACGTTGGGAGCGAAACTTGTAACCACGAGGTTTGCCTAAGCTAAACGTTTAGGACATCCTAAAGGGTACTTCGCAAGGTTTCGTCGAACGATTGAAGCAGGTCCGGTTCGGCATAGGCTCGTGAGCAACACACGAGGTACATCAGCCTCGGAGTTGACAAGCTCACGAAGCAGGCTGGGTAAGCGTCCAAGAGTCTCAGAGAAGGGAGCACCAGCGAGCAAGGTCAAAGCCTTTTTTAGTTCAAGATAAGCCAATAGAGTCATCGAGAACTGGCGCCCCTAGGAGCTCGAGTTCGTGATCAGGAATCAACCTGGCAGCTGGCAGAAGATTGCACACCATTTGAAGCATGGAGCCGACATGAGGGTCCCTTTGGAAGGGGAAAAATTTTGCACTTAGCGTCGTTTAACTTGAGTCCTGAGACGGTCTCGAACTCTATTACCTAGGCAATATCGCTCTGCACCGCCGGGGCGTTTCCCCGAGGCGAGAGTGCCGTCGTTTAGAAATCAAGGTCGTATACAAGCGGGTACAGTCGGGGAAGGTAAAAGCGCACAGCCATCAGCAGGTGGTCTCGCCTGAGCGTGTTAAAGGCGTTTTTGAAGTCTAGCTTGATCAGCACCCTGTCTGGGGCACTCGTTTTGTGGTCAACGAATGCCCGTGTTGCATGGACGGCCGCTTCCGCACCTCCCCTTATTCCGCAGCCAAGCTGATGCGGAGAGACCATTGCGACGATGTCCGGCATGCTCTTCCCGATTATGATTTTTTCAACTAAGCGGCGCAGAGTTAGGCCGACGGCAATGGGTCTAATGCTACCATCTTTTTTGCGCAAGGCAATAAGCGAGGCGCCGTAGAAACCAGGTAGCACGAAATCAGGAAACTTTCCATTATTAGCATAGATTGACCAAGCGTACTAGGCTTAGAAGCAGTCGGTTCTCCTCGCCGTGTCTGCCGATAAGGTTCTTCAGATGACGCGGCCGAAGGTCATCGGGGTTGCCCCCTGAGCTGTTGGGAAAGCTCCGGATGGTGTTGAAGACATCTATCGCAGACACGGTAAACTTATGGGTCTCTCCGGCAGATGCGGGAGGCGGGGAAAAGGATAAGTCAAGTGGACTTGGCGGATGTTTGACCAGGAGCGCCAGCCTCGTTTCGGCAGAGAGCGGCGCTACTGAGTCGGTGGATCAAAGAACCCTTGCTGCATAGGAAACATCGCCGAGAGCAAGTTTCCCCTGCACTACACGAACTAAACGATCTATACATTATTGTCATCATGTGTAAAAAAATTGGATTTGAATACGATTTGTCGTAACTAATTTGTCGTCATAACGTGATCTCACCTAATGCCTTGAGTAACCTTTTCGAATATATTTTCTATAAGAGTAGCCCTACTGACCAACCCTAGTTTTATTTTTGTGTGGTTCCATGTGTCTGTAACAATTTTTTTTTTTCTATCATTGGCACGTTTCATGTTCGTTTAGGAAAGTGTAGATGTATTCTAAAATGCATTCTCTACTTATGTCGCTCTGAATGGACTGACGGGCGGATTAACTGCCGTAGATGGAGATTATTGGCAGGTATGGCCAGACAATTATAAAGGATGCCAAGTTCTCTCCTGTTCTGACCAACGCTGCCTGCCATTCGCTACCAAGTGACAACAAGTATGCCAAAAAACCTCGTAGGACATCCGCGGAGCTCAGATGGTCCCTGCCACTACGCGTTTTAAAGGAAATGCACGTTATTGATGACTTCGTCACCCTCCGAGTTCACATACGTCCAGTGGAATATTCAAACAGCGATATACAAAAGCTGTGCGACGATTATTACACTAAGTTCCAGGGAATAGTGATAGTATAAAATTACACGCATATAGTGGAAACGTGGTTGTGTATAATGTAGTTAGTAATATTGTTTTATATGTGACTTTGGACAACGCGAAATCTGCGATATAGTTCACAAGTTTTGCGACAGTGGTAATGGAACTAACCGAATAAAGCGATACGTTTTACCCTGTTATTACATTGCCAGGACACTAATTGCACTGTGGGGGAACAATGGGCCTGCATTACGCAGGAACGCTCCGCTGTCAGGGTCCTAGCCAATAAATTCCTTCACTTACTTGCTCGAACTATTTTTTTTGGCCTAGCGCAACATGGTTTTGAGAAACCACCAAGTATTTTGTAAAACTGAGCAAGATTGGACAACGTTTTTAAACGCTTCAAAGACGTTTCGGTACGTCTATTTTTTAAATCTGTTATTGACCAAGTGTCTCATTCCGTTTCGGTTCGAACGCCTTGGCATGTGTGAACACCTTGGTATGCATAGCCGCACACTGGAATAGATAAAGGTATTCTAAAGTATATCATTTCTTTTGAATCAAACTTGTGACAAACTAAGTAAGACACATATAATAAATGTTATATTACCGTCTCACATGGTTGAAGATGCGGTTGTCGATGATAGTTATCCTTTACAAGGTAGAGCTTTGTTACGATGTACGAAAGCAGGCTTCCATTCAGCAGGGCCCTACGTTTATTGCAGCTTTGCTTCTCTAACTTATCGTTAAGGGGCTACCTTAGCAACACGCATAACATGTGCAAACTAACAACTGGTACTTCCACAAAGGTTAAACGGTCCGACATCTACATCTTGAAAGTGTCATATGTCTTAATTTATTTTGGAGTTAATTTAGCTATAACCTGTAAGTTAATGTTTGCGTTGGCTATTGTCTAGGTGGTGGCATGCCCCTCACCCCCACCCCCCCCCCATTTTACCGTTTTACAACAACGAATGATGATTTCGCCAACCTGAGATCTCCTAGAATCGCGGCATACGTACATGAGAAAAGCAGAATGTCCGCCATCGTGCTTTTCCAAGCAATGCATTCGCCTCTTGAATATGAGAAGCCAGTAAGACCACCAAAGAAACGCTCACGTCTTAGGCTTTTCTTGTGCGGGGAATTTGTGCGGATTATAACGCCCACTGTACAGTCTCATCCTCACCTCAGGCTAGGTTGTAGGCCGCGACTAGCGCTTTTGCAGTAAACAGACCGTGCTCCTACTGTCAGGTTAATCATGCTCGTTGCGCACTAGCTTTGTCTACTAAACCAACGTTATATATATATATATATATATATATATATATATATATATATATATATATACTATTCCCGCATTTTAGTCCAAATTAAAATTATGCATTGAAGCCAATGCCGAAGTCGTTAACAATGCTTTTGCGTGGCGCCTGGCCCGCCGCGCACGGGACGACGACAAAATATGTGACTTGTTAAAACCCCTTTTTTAATAAAAGAGACTTGTATTGTAAGCTAATTGCGCTATTACAGATATAAGAAGAGGTACTTGATGACCAGCGCCATATATGCATATATATATATATATATTTATATAAGCATCGTGGTTATCACATAAGGAGTCACTTCAAGTACAATAATGGTTGTATAGAGTTGGGTTTAAAGTAATTTGGCTTGGTATCAAAAAAGTACTTAATCAAGCAGAATTATAAAATCTGGCGTACACTAGTAAAACTGCATTTGCAAAAAAGGAATTTTTGAAACGTAAACATATCCTTCATCGAATCAAGAGAATCTCCAGCCAATAATTAGCCTAGTCTGTGCTCTCTCAGCCATTCTATTGTGATTCGAGTCGAGGGTTCCAGACTGGACAGCGATACACGAAGAGTATAAGAATATGTTGCAAACGTATGTAGACTTTGAAGCCGTGAATAAGCGTAAACATGAATCATCAATAAAACAAGAATGTTAACTAGACAAAAACGTTTTTCCTAGCTGAGTAATATAGTTACTAAACTTAAGGTTTGCAGTCAGATGGACTTCCAGATCTCACTTTAGGATAGCTGTGGATAAAATTCCATCTATTGTGTAGTAAATCGGAGAACGTACGTGGGAACAGAGGGCAGCATACCGTGCTCTGTGCCAGTGACCAATTCCATTAACTGCAAACTTGTGAACGGCGTGGGACTCTGGGAACTGGACGACGTAATAAAGATCTGGTTCATCAGCGTATGCAAGGTGTTTGTTCGCTATGCATATATAATATGAATTCGTTAAGAGTAAGAATAAACCTATGCAATAAAACAATAATAAAAAAATACTATTGGCCTTTACAGAAAACAAAACTGTACTTTAATTTTTTGGTAAGGCAATTGCCCGTGTACGGTTTTTTCATGTCATGGCTAATTTTAATCCACTCCGTCATTTACCTTGTCTAAATTGGAAATCATGCTAACCAATTTAAGAGTGGCCGGTCTGGGTCTCGAACCCAGTCCTCCCGAATGCAAGGCAAAGGCTTTGCCACTAAGCCATCTTGCTCGGTAGGTTACGTCAGGAAACTTGAGTTTTGTTTAAACATAGGATAAGAATGGCTATCAAACGCGGTAGAACCAGTGAACACAGAATCGGATTCCAATTAGCCTGCCTAGTGTTTATTATGTTTGGCGCTACATTTTCTCCAGTTCTAGTTAGTTTTTCAATCGGTCTGTTCTAAAAGTGAGTCGTTATGTATAGTTTGCCATCAAACAGTTAATGCTTTAGTCTTCTTTGGCGGCGTCATATGCCCTACCCTCATGCACCCTAATGGATTTGAGAATACACTGTCTTGTGACTGCACAAACAAATAAGACAAGTCTCTCACCTCTGTGTGACATGAGGCAGTAGATACCCACACCTGTCGCCGATGTGCTAGACAAAGGTAGTTACCATCTAGTATAGTTTCAGGCTCAAATTCGTGAAGGAGCTGACAAACTCCAGCGGTTAGCCACAACAGGATATTACGTCTGCTGCAGCCAATCGACTTCCACTGCGAAGCTTAACGGTTTTTTCCTTCCACGAATTTATTTGCAGGCCCCTATAATGAAGGTAAGTGTGTCCGTCGCCGACAATTTGAAGGCTGGTACCGCGATCCCGGTGGGCCACCACCGTCATGTATGTAATCCGTACGTATGGCGGGGAAGGCGGTGAGTGAGAAAAAGCTAAGCAACTGAGGGGGCGTTTCTGAGGGGTCTGCTGTTTAGCTAATATCACAGGAATATTCGAGCGTGAACTCAGATCGAGGCTTGCGTCCCGTCGTGGTTTTCCCCCCAGCCCCACCTACTCCCTCAGCACTGTCCCCACCTTTCGAGATATTCGCCACAGGCGGCCCGACCGAGGTCTCTTGTAATACGGAACTCGCCAATATGCTTGGACCTGCGTCAGAACTTATTAGGCGTAAATCTTGCACATCAAATACTAAAGAATACCCGCCGCCTTAACAGGCCTCTACAACAGCCCCCCCTACCAGTAGCAGGGCGAGAAAAAACTTTGCGTACCTGTCAATCCTAAGCAGGACAACTTTTCCCCGCCAAACTGTGAAGACGAGAGGGACCTGGGGACGAGGGGTGGCGGTGGGTAACGTAGAAAAAACAGTTAGCAAACACCGGACTACGCATTTCCGAATCTTTACAGTAGTTCTACGAGCTGAAATATACGTGATATTTGCCGTAGAGCCTTTTCAGTAGGTTTCACCCCCCACCAGAACTATGGGCACTCCGACAAGACAAATAACAATTCACTCGCAGAGCTCCCTTCTCTCTCACCACAAGAAGAACTCATAGTGCGGAGATGTAAGGCCTTCTTCCACAGAATAGGAATTACCTACAAAAAAACGCAGACCCCATGCAAAGGAAATGGCCTGCGTACACCTATACTGCTACCAACCTCAGTAAGACAACTATTTTAGCGGACAACGCTCCAAGAAGAGTTTTGTTGCCTCGACTACAGGTCCGACAAACACGATCAGGTGATTCTCGCCCCAATTCCCAGTACTGCGAGATGTACTGCCACACCTTGAGGGAGGAGAGGGTATCTTTCTGTAGAATCACGAGTTCCATAAGGAAATGCGTCCTATACCGACGCTCTACGAGCTCTCACGAATAATATTGGTTCAGCGGTGGCTAGAGTATACGTCAAGGAGCTTCAAAAACAGCGACAGGCGGAATACACCTAATTGTACGAATAACAACTTACCGTTGGAAATTTCCTCTAACAAATAGAAAAAAAAGGCATCTTTGAATATTCTCAAAGGGCTCACTAGGGATGAAGTGCCGGAAATGACGTTCGTCCTTGGTTCCTTCGGCAGGCTGTAACTTGGCCCAGGCTGTAATGTAATCCACCACCACCGCCATGACCGGCCGGCGACCGTTACAAGTTCGGCATCCTCTCGCTCAAGCAACACACGTCATCATCTACTTGGCTCGCACTAAGGCCTACTGACTCACTTATTCGTCCTCCTTATATATCGCAGATCCAGTGACTCCTCGCATTTTCGCTGCTGGGGTGGTGGCATCTTCTATTCGGCGCCAGGTCTTTAGCGTGCTTCGCCATCGCCGCTGTCAGCCACGAACTCCCGTAAATGGCTCGATGCGCGTCCCAACAGCCGCACGTCCTTTACAACGATGCGCTGTCGTTTACATATTGTTTGCGTGGCACACCTGGTGGCGGCGGCTGGTCTCCGTATCCGGACACAAACTTGGTTTCGGCTGCCGTTCTTCTTCTGTTTACGCAGTCATTTTATTTTTCCTGTTTTTCGTCCACTCGTGCTCACTCATCCTAAATGTTTTGTTAGGTGATTCCTTGCAGGATATTTCATCCAGTTTCGTCTGCGCCGATTACCTGTACATACTGCCACGTCCGTACACTTCCGGACAAAATTCCTAAACTTGCCACATTTGCAGCATCGCACTTGTGTTGCCGGGCACACTTCGTGGCTTGTCCATCCGCACGCCTGGCATCCACCCGCCCCGTGTTATCGCCCCGCCGCCGGTCTTGGTCTGCTTTGTTCCGCCGATCTTCCCGCACCTCCTCACGTGTAACGCGGCTGTCAAGGCCTACTGGGTCAGCAACGCCTGTTTCAGAAACTTTTCTCTTACATGTGGCATTGTTACCCTGGAATGAGCTGGCTTTTCAACGCCCGGCCCCGAGCGTCAAACTCGTACTCCCACAGGCAACGGCCGCTTCCTTATGTTCCATGAACAATCCCGTTAGATTATGACGAAGTCGGTTAATGGCGCCTTGCCGTTTTTTTTCCGACTCCGTTGGTTGTTCCACTCTGGTACGATCTGCGTCGGTTAGCTTTGCCACGCCGTTCAAGGTAGCCTCCAAATACACCTCAAATGCTTAATGGCATCCCGTCCACGGTGTTGTTGGCCGGTTCAACGGATGGCAGGAGCGCAGGTAAGGTTGGCAGGCCTGCGGCCGTTACAAGTCCGCCAGTCTCTAGGGGGTGGCGGTATCTTGCACTTATCACTCATGCATTGCCATTGCATTTGAGGTTTTCTCTACGCCCAGGAACTGTACCGCAACGCGACCAACCCAACCTCTTTCTGTTTCAAATACGGAGGGCAAGGCCACGCCGCAAATGGTTGCAGACTGCACGAAATGTAACATAGAGGAAAACTACAATGCAGTGCCTAGCATGGAGACTATATACCACAAACTTCCACGACAACCGCAATGAAAATGAGAACTATTAATTAGATATTATGTCTAAATCATTATATCTAAAATCACCAGGCATCGCTAGCTTAGTTGGGGGGCACAATTCACGGACTGCGGAACTGGGCGGACTGTGAGAACATCTACGATTAAAGTAAAAAGCGTAGGTGAAACCGAAATAATGAGTTTATTTAGTGCGTGCGCAGTGAGTGCGTCTTTTAATATTATTCCAGGAAGTACAGCAACGTCGAGGTAATCCGAAACAAAATATTGGCGGTAGCCCAGACATGTCACATGAATAATTTATAGTAGTCAAAATATTAAAGTACTTCAAGTAAGGGCCCTCTGACGTCTTCATTCGCTGTTGAAAATAATATAGGGGATAACTACTTTTCGAGACCCCAAACATAGATTTCCCAAGTTGGACCCTATGCTAACTACAATTTATCTCTGATCAAAATATCACCCACCTCTGTCGGGCACGGCATACACGTCTCTTTCATTACTATTTCCTACCTCGCGATCTACTATGCAAATTTTCCCCTTTTGACGGCCATGGTTGGATCCACAAACTACCAACATGTGGACCAACTCAAGCAAGCCATTCAGCAGACATGGGGCGAAGTCGATCCAATCTACCTGTGTGCAAAGGTGCATAGACTGATCAAGCTCTTAAGGAAGTGTATGATCAAAAAGACGACCGATTCCAAATATGTGTCTACATAATGGAGGGTCAGCTGCATGTTGATTAACCAGAGTATTTTGAATAAGTCTAACACCATGTTTTGCATGATTTTTAACTTTGTTGCAAACATATGCGTGGATTTATTATTCACTTAACATGTGTGCCTAAATACACATGTCGCTTGTTTATATCAGGGGCTTTATTAGAGCGTACTTTGATGTGATGATGATAATGTGCGAGCAGCAGAGGCGGTGGTGGTGTGCACGCTTAGTTCTTCACAATGTATTTCCTCGACCTACGTATGGCTATATATATATATATATATATATTTTATTTTTTATTTTTTTAGACTTCTGTTCTTGTAACGGTACAAGATACTCTGATATTAATATATATAAAAATATATATATAAGTAATTTTTATCTTATATGGATCATAGGTTTGTATAAAAGCGACAAGGTGCCCCTAAAAAAGTTTCAAAAAAAAATCACGCAGAAGCCAGAAAACATGCAATTCCGTCGACTGAACTGAATTTATTTCTGATACAAATGGTTTGTAGTGCGCTTGTAGGTATTACTGCAATGCAATAATATTCCGATTAATAGTATAGATGCCCCACAGTCAGGGATATTTGTAAAGAATGCATACAATACCACAGTAATAAATTAATAGCATACGAAGCCAGAGGCACGCTGTGTGACATACTGCACAACGAGCGTATTTAATTCAAAATATATTTAACAAGCATAAGTAAATAAAACTCTTAAATATGTATGAAGAAGATGCGACATTGTCATTTAGAAGAGACTTCACAAAAAAATTAAGTCTTATTAATAGCTTTCACGTTCAATGCCTCAAAATCATAATTCTACGGCAATTCATATATTTACAACTAACACATTCAGACAAATGCAAAATTTAGGGCAATCATTTTTGAGGAATCGGACTTTCAGAGTGAAAGTCGGAATGACATTATCGAGTGAGAGTAGTGTTCTTATTGGTTGTCCGCAGGGTACTGTACTAGGAAGCCTCTTGTTTATGTTTTTATCGATGAGGTCAAACACATTCTACCCAAATCGGTTAATTCTGTAATAAACGCTGATGATATCAAACTTTACATGCCTGTTCGAGATGATAATGATGCAAATGAGCTTCAATGTGTACTAAACGACTTTATTGTGTGGTCGTCGAAGATGGGTCTAAAAGTATCCGCCCACAAGTGTGGCGTACTGCATCTCGGTTTTAGAAATACCAGGCATAACTACATGTTAGACGGCATAGTGCTAACAAAAATGGAGTATGCAAAAGACCTTGGTGTGCGTTTCTCAACGTCCTTGACATTCACTATACAGGTTACACATGTTGCCGCGAAAAGCTCACTTTTGTGCAACTGGATACTCCGGGCGTTTGTTGTAAGAAGTGCCTCTGGTTATTTAAAACTGTACACATCACATGTTGTGCCACTTTTTATGTATGGATGCGAGGTGTGAAACCCACCATAACTTGGTGATCTTGGATTACTAGAAAGAATGCAGCGTCGCTTTCTAAGAAGGGTTGAAAAACGATGTCGGGTGGAAAGACACGCCCTCGAGCTTAAATCCGTGACCGAGCTGTTTAAAGAAGACAGCTGCACCTCCTTATTAAGAACGAGGATCTGTTTGACGTAATGTTTGAGGTACAAGCTACATCAAGTCGGGAAGGGTTTGTCATTGGGCTTCCGACCCAGACTACCAATGCTAAAGTGTCGCACCTGTATTCAAGGAGACTTGTGAAGCAATTGAATGGATGAGAATTAAAATGATTGTGGAGCAAATTTGTGCAATCGAAATAATTTGTGTACATGTTGCGAAGCAAATGTGCGCAATTAAAATAATTTGTGCACATGTTGTGAATGGTAATATATTCCTTTTTATGATCAATAAATGAGCGTTTCAATCAAAGAAAAGTATTTGCTTTATTGAGCTCTACAATCCCTATGTTGCTCTCGAAGGCATCCTGGAGTACCCTTTGTACTAATGCTCATATAGGACTCGAATATATAGGCCAACAAAAAACTGGTTGGCTGGTTTGGACTAAAATGTTTGTTATATATATATATATATATATATATATATATATACAGGGTGTGACAGAAAAATTTCAAGAGCGATATACAGAATTGTAGAGCTCGTTAAAGCAAATGTTTTTTTCCAATGAAACATGGTCTCTGAGAAGTCTTGTTTTGGAGTGAGAGTGAAATTACTACAATTTGTAACACTGGTGTTTTTGCCCGATATAGGAGCACAAAATGTGCTGTTGCGAGAAAACCGAAAAAAAACAGAAACTAAGCACACCTTCGTGTTCGTGATAAAATTCTGCTTCATCCGAAGGATATCCAAGGCCGGTCAGAAGACGCAACATGGTCGCTTAGAAGATAATTCGCTAAAAATGTAGTTCGTTATTAGCGTTCACGCCAAATACTTCTGAATCATAACCCTACAACCACTCACAGCGCTCAAAACGGATATTCAGCCAATGCGCAATTCATGGCAATCATTTTGGTACCAAACGTATGGCAATGCGAGCTGTGGTTGCGGAGTAATTACGATTTTTCGGAGGGCATGTCCAGATTAAGTGCATGTAAAATGACGAGCTCTACAATTCTGTATATCGCTCTTCAATTTTTTCTGTCACACCCTGTATATTCGAACATTTTGGGAGAATCCTGGCCGGGTCGGATACAACCCCGAAAACGCTGCTAGAATATGAGGGCCCCTGGGATCAAACGACAGAGAAAGCTAGGGTTTGGATAATGAGGGCAATCACTCTCAGGGAAAAATGAAAGCAATCGACAGAGCACCACGGGGGAAAACGCACGGAAATGATTTGATAAGGAATGAACACATGAAAGATACCTTAGTTCTCGCGCCATGCTGGCAAGCTCTGTCCAATGAATGCTTGAACACTGGGGAAATTCCACAGGCCTGGAGGGAAGCGACCTTAATTGTCATTTTCAAAGGAAAGGGTATAGAAACAAGACCAGAGGCTTGGAGGGGAATAGCAATAAAGGGCTGCCCATACAAGATATTTTCAGGAATAATTGCTAGGAGATTGGAGTCTTTCTTAGAGGAAAGGGGGGTAATACCAGAGGAACAGCATGGATTTAGGAAAGGAAGGTCAACTCACTCAGCAATTGGAGGGCTGCTCGGAGCAATCTGGGATACTCTGTCCAGGCCGAAGAATTGCTTATATGCTGTGTTTGTAGATTTGAAAGCGGCGTTTGACATAGCGCCAAGGGATAAGATCGTTGAAGAGGTAGCTAAAATGGGAGTGTCGGGAGCAATGCTGAGGTTGCTCATCAGCATCTCAAAACAAAACACGGTGCTGATTGACAACGGGGTTGGCATTATGGGGGAGGTAATTCTAACGACAGGGGTTGCGCAGGGCGACGGACTGAGTCCACTACAGTTTTCCGTTCTTCTGGGTGAGCTCCCCGAACGGATAAGGACAGGCTGGACTTTTTATTTATTTTACTGTACGCAGATGATGTAGTAATCTTTAGTTGTAACCTTTTCCTCTGAAACAAGCAATGGATCGGCTAGTTACATTCATGGATGAAATGGGCTTAAAGGTTAATTGGGAGAAAACAGTAGCCATGAAGTTCCGAAGGGGCGGCCGTCTGGGATGACCTGCTCCGAATCAGGGGAAAATAATTAAAATTTGTAAATAAATTCACATACCTAGGGCTCACCTTATCAATAAGGGGAAGTAGTTTTCGATCACATATCCAGGAGAGGGTTACGAAGGCCACTATCGCAGCCGCGGCAATTAAATGTCCACCTATGCTTTCGGTCGATGCAGCAGTAGCTCTTTTTAGGATACAGATAGCACCCATCGCCACATATGGCATTTCACTAATATGGGATAAGGTGGGAGTTGACAAACTGCGTTTAATCGATGGGGTAAGGTTTTTCTTTCTAAAGAGGGTTTTTGCGCTTTCAAATACATGCAGATATAGAGTGGTCCACGTGCTGGAAGGTGGCCCACTGCTGACAGAGGAGCTACAAAAACGATGGAATCTAAAGAAAACGTGCGCCTTTGACGTCTATATGCGAAACTGGCAAACCAAAATTAGCGGGGTAGAAATAGGAATTTATGGGACAGCAGCAATGAGAAGCACTGGGTGGAGGGCTAGCGGGGTGAAAGATCGCCATTCAACAACGGCCTTTGCAGTCCACGGATTTTCTTACGTTCTATGCAACGTAGAGGGCTTTCATAAACCAAGACGAATGTCGATGCAAAGAATGCTGGAGTAAATGTGATAAATACCACGCCGCGGTTTGTCCGGCGGTTCGGTCCTTAGCAGAACTGGCAAAACGCTAGATCAATTGTTGTGTCAAAAAACGGTGATGTAACATAAACACACTTACCCAGCCCGGGTGTTAATAAATAAATTATATATATACGAGGTGTGTTCACTTTTGAATTTTCGCGGGTTACGTATATTCGAATTTCGATTTTTTGTGGCGTTATGTTGGTACTCATGTCTCTCACTTATGCCGACAAGCTCGGCCATTTTGAATGTTCACCTAATTGTTGACAGCTGCTTTGCTTGCACGTGTTTTGGATCGTCTTCGATTTTTACCTATTCAAAAAAATTGATCAAAGAACCTGTATCAAATTTTGTGTGAAAAACGAAATTAAGTGCGCGGATGCATTCCGAATGTTGACTGTGGCATACGGAGAAGCTACCTTGGACCGAAGCAACGTTTATCGGTGGTACAAAATGTTCTCAGAAGGCCGAGAAGATGTGAACGACGAAGAGCGTGCCGGACGCCCGAGCACTTCAACAACAGACGAAAAAATTAATGAAGTGGAGAAAATGGTATTGGCCAATCGTCGAATTACCGTTAGAGAAGTTGCTGAGGACCTAAACATATCGATCGGCTCGTGCCATTCGATTTTTATCAATGATTTGGGCATGAGACGGGTCGCCGCGAAATTCGTACCAAAATTGCTCAATTGCGACCAAAAACAGCATCGCATAAACATTGCTAATGAGATGTTGGACTCTGTCCGCGACGACCCAAATTTGCTCCAGAGGGTCATAACTGGTGACGAATCGTGGGTTTATGGTTATGACGTGGAAACCAAAGCTCAATCATCTCAATGGAAGCTGCCGCACGAACCAAGACCGAAAAAAAGCGCGCCAAGTTCGGTCGAATGTGAAAGTTTTGCTGACAGTTTTCTTCGATTGCAGGGGCGTGGTGCATCATGAGTTCTTGCCACAGGGTAGAACGGTCAATAAGGAATATTACCTGCAAGTTATGCGCAATTTGCGCGAAGCAATCCGCCAGAAACGCCCGGATTTGTGGAAGAACAAAAATTGGCTTTTGCACCACGATAACGCCCCTGCTCACACATCGTTGCTTGTGCGCGAGTTTTTGGCCAAAAACAACACACTAATGATGCCGCAGCCACCGTATTCCCCAGATCTGGCCCCCTGTGACTTTTTCTTGTTCCCTAAACTGAAGAGGCCCATGAAAGGACGACGTTACGCTACGCTTGACGAGATAAAGACGGCATCGAAGGAGGAGCTGAACAAGATAAAAAAAATGGTTTTTTGAAGTGCTTCGAAGATTGGAAAAACCGTTGGCACAAGTGTATAATATCTCATGGGGATTACTTTGAAGTGGACAAAATAGATATTCATGAATAAATGAATAATTTTTGAAAAAGCACAAAAGTCGCTTTTTGAACACACCTCGTATATATATATATATATATATATATATATACTTTACTATCGTGTGGTGTTATTGTCGTTCTTCTATAAAAATATGGAAGCAGCAAAAGTGCATCTGTGACCGTTCCGACAAGCTACACGATTAGTTTCAAATGTATAGTAATATTTTTTTTATATGGCAGGTTTGGAAACGCTACAACCATTATACGCTTAACGTGTTTAATAGCGTCTACAAAGTAGACACCTGCCGCCCATACAGCGACATTCTCCATCATATTACCCATAACATCTCGTGTGGTCAAGCCATGCGTGCCGTTCACCGTTATTTTAACCTTACGCACATACATAATAATTATATATTTGTGAAACCAAGACGTCTACCATATAAGGGTTAAGAATTCTTATGTGCATCCAGGTTTAAAGAATGCCTATTTGCAGCGGAAGATTAGTCCTCGAACTAACTTTGCATTTAGCTACGAAATAACTTTGCGCATGCGCTTATGTCTTTCGGATGAAGGTGGACTGGAGACTCTTCTAGCAGTTGCTTTTCTTCTAATTCCCTTAACAACGATATCATTGTAGACCCTTGTTCGCATATGGTGTGTACCCATCTCTCTGTGGCATTATTTTGCCGCACAGAAGAAAGCACGCTGTGACAGTCGAATATGGCGAAATAAGGTCGCTTCAAGTGAAGATATGAGCTGCTCCTATTGGCCGACCCCTAACACATGTTGAGAATGCTTCACAAAGCAGTTTAAATTTTTGTATCAATGTGAGCAAGTGTTGTTTTGTAGCCTTGCACTTGTAGACTAACGCGTAACATAGAACATACGGCGCGCATTTTAAAAGAGAAATAACTGGCTAAATTTCAGCTACTGCGGGATTCGCACTAGAAGCAAAGCTTTTCTTTCTTCGATGCTTAACTTCCGTCCGCGGCTTCCTCAGTAACTGACACTAATGAACTATATTTGTGGCGGCAACCACATTAAATACGTAATTAAGACCGATTGTTTTTCTGGTATTTTTTCCTCTACTGGCGTCCCTCGGGATGACAAATAGATCATCATCTAGGAACCCGTAATATGAGTAAATTTGTTTTAGCGTATCTTCTAGTTCTGCAAAAATACTAAGTGAAATATAATTTATTGATGCGACCCATAGGAGGTCACGTTTCCCACAGTACAATTAGTATGTTCGACAGCACATGCTCAACAGTTTCTACTTGACGACGCGCAGTACAAATCCCTGCCAATGCTGTTAAGCCCATGTCAAACGTTTCTGACTTCAAAATTACATTGAAATTACCGTTACTCTACATATGTGCCTTACTCATGTGGACCATCCCAACCTGGTTGGCCTTATCCAATCTGCAAGAACCCAAAGCACCCGAGGCTCGGCATCGCACTTGCTGATTGCCTCCTCGGCCACAAGTACAGGTTTGCACTCTGTAATTTAGCAGCTAGCTTGTGGACCTAGTAAGTTGCCTACTGTTATTAGGACACTTATATCGCTTAGTCAATTCACAATCTCACCTTAATTGCGTTTGATTAAATCAGAACTGTGTAAACATGTACGCAACTCGACGATAAATAATTGTAACAACACGAGATACTTCGGTGATGATGTATAAAACCTTACTGTAACTTGTACATACGCTTCGCACTAGCCATGTGGCTATATGAAGTTGTAACACAAATGAGAAACTTCAATTAAGAAAAAATAAACGTCATACCATATCAATACAATTTCTTGACCATAACATATATTGTTCTTATTAACAACACTAATTCAGAACGTTTTATATCCATAGTCTAAAGCAACTAAATCCTTCGAAGCTAACTCACATAAAACATTAAACTAAATCAGAGTTTCGTCCCGTCAGTCGCTGCTGTCTGGGACGGTGACTAACGACATTTGGAAAGGCTCCCTCCTACTAGCAATAGGATTTTTGACGGTACTAGGTTCGGCTGTAATTCGTGTAGATGAGCAAATATTCTGCACGTAGTCCCCAGCGGAATTCATATTGTTTGTCATACTAATCGCGGACACAGTTAGTTCCAGAGTTCCCGAGCGCTTATAGCGTTATATGTGTATATTATATATACAACGACATTGCGGTGACCCATAAGCATAACTCAGCGCTCAAAAATGTACTCTACTTAAAATATCACTTTCTGGTTGCCTACAGAAAAGTCGATCATCTTAAATAAGACAAAGGTGATGTCTATCCAGTTTCAACGTTGAGAACGACTACCACATAGTAATGTTCTGCAACACAACGTCTGCAAGTCACTAACACCTAAAAATAATGGTGCATACAAATCAATTTAAAACAACAACGTTTCAGGCTCATGACGAAGAAAAGGTGTGACACCTTTTTCGATTTTCTTCGATCGCAGGTAGGCGATACCAAAGCCGTCTCTCCATATTTGCCACTGCCCGCATGCTCGAGTTAAACATGCCTTCAAAACTCGCGTTTATTTCAGGTCGGATTAGAGACAAGTTAACAAATTTACTGCGCTTAGTTTATGCATATATTCTATTCTATCGCACACCGCTTGCATTGGCAACGTTTCTGGTATCATTATTTATTTTTTACGCCACTGATGAATAATATACTACGACCCTCGAAGCGCAAATATATGAAGAATACGATAGAAACTACAATTAAGAATAGAAATAGATATCATATCAATGAACGCAACAAAATGATGAAACATTTACCATGATTTAGCTGATAGCTGGAATCATAATGTTTAAGACGCCATTGGCAAGCGCACCACATGAATATATATGTATATATAGGCCAGACCTGGCCTCAGCATAGGCATATCTATATCGGTACATGGTGCACGTATTTCATCATCACGTGTGGCTACCAGTACGGACCACACATAGCCCATCCACTGCTGCCAATGCAGATAATGTGATGCACCGTGTGGAAAATATTACGCTGCTAGATGGATGTCGGAATTGATTAAGTTGTAGTTAACAATATTGCGCGTAGGCTCATAGAAAGTGCAATAACTGTCTACGATGAAGGATTCGTTTTTTTTTAAATAGATGGTAAATATGCCATATCGCGTGGCGCACAGTTGTCGCATGTGCCATGTCTTCGAGGCAGATGTTTAACGATTTGTAATCTCATATATATAAGAACCATTTAATTGTTCACTCCTATATGGTGTATATCATCTGTTATTATAACTTCAGGTTTGACTAAAGAATGGCATCAGGAACCAGTAGTCGTTAACCATCCTGCGCGTATGTCTCGAGGACAACGCGCGTCTTGTACCATTTGTTTTTTTTTACAAATTGCCCGATCCATGAGCCCGTGAACCGATTTAGGTAGAGTAAAAATTGTCGGTAGAGAAGTCGATACTTCTAGGAGGTGGAAGACGAGTACAAGATTTACATTCAAGACGTGGTTTATTTGCGAAACTGCATTACAAACGCTTATGTTTTCGAAAAAAATGGCATGCTATAAAATAGAGTAAATTTACACAGTTACAAAGTCATATGTACAAATGTGTACGCAGTAAACCTGTGATGTCTCCTCGGTGTGACTGCATTCTAGCAAGGAAATACGCTCAACACAACAGTATTGCCAACCCTTTGTATGGTGGCTCCTACAACTCAACAATCAATTAACATCTCCACAGCTCTTCACTTCGCAACGCCTGCCAATACCCTAATCGGTCTGTTATACCAAAGCCGGATGCAAGATACTTTTTAGTTCCAGCATAGAAACACTCTCAGGACGAATATTTCGCCACATACGTCAACGGGTAGCGGCCAACGTTCCGCCGCAAATTCCTGTCACATTCTCCAGAACAGATAGATCAAATCTAAGAAGAACAAAATAACAGCTTTGCCCTGCATCCGCAACAATCACGCACATTAGAATGCACAACTGAATACAAACAAAAGACAGAGTTTAGCAGGGATTAAAGGTATGTCGAATGCTTGTTGTGCTTTAGAGTGTGCCGGGGTGGAGAGAGCACACACTTCACAAAAGCCCACAATGGAAAGGGCTGTTCGGAGTCATCCGACTTCTTTCCGTCAAATGTTTGCACATTATGTGGCCGTTTAATTTATATGCGCCGTAACTGAGTTCAAAGTAGTAGCAATATCCAGGCGCTTAAGCACAAGCAGAATGTATTGCAAACTGTTCAAAGCACTATTACGAAAAGAGTCTCCTCATAAGTGGTATGTTCAAGCGCGTCTAAGTCTCGGAACGCGGGTCTTGTCCGACGAGTTGCCATCATTTTGCTTCCCTCGATATCTACTCAAATCCAAACAGCAAACAAGGTGGTTAATAGTTGCAACAATACCCGTGTTCTAATGTTTTGAAAACTGTGGAACATTTTTACAGGTGATTTTACTGCCTCTGCTTTGCATTCTTTCGCCAACAGTTTCGTGAGTACATGCAGTAACTCATCGGACTCGACTGTGGTCATTCGAATTCTAACACCGTCATATCCAAAGTGCGAATAATTAAAGCTGCGACAAATTTGAAATCATCTTCATTTTTCTTTGTCTTACATAATGGCATAGAACGATATAGAACACTCTTTGATTTGGGTAATGTAGGATTCTCAAAGCTACTTAAAATCTAGTGGTCCCCTAATCATATATTCACAAAATCATATATATATATATATATATGATCTTGTTATCCCCGGAAAACAACCGTCTTAAAAAACGTTTAGTTTAGACAAAAGGTCCCCTAATCTACGTGACCGGGAAATTTGTGGTGTATGACTTCAATGGGAAGAATCTTCTACAAAATAGAAGCTGACAAAATAATCTTAGTCGCCAGGTTTTGACGGCATGCGTCTACCTTTTCTCTAAGTTAAATTAAAATTCAAACGTAGGACATGGCATTTGGAACACACGTGTGCACTACATTAGAAATGCAGCATATTCATACAACCTATTTTGCGCTCCATGACTATTATGCAAGTATTAGAGTCTACACTAATACTATTACATACGCAGGTGCACTAGGATCCTAAATTTTGAAGCATGTATTGTTTACGAAGATTTATTTATGTGATGAATAATGTACAGCAAAATACAAAGTTTTGATTTCTACGAGAATATATATATATATATATATATATAGAAAATATTGTGATGATTAATTAATCATTTGCAATATGTTTGCACTCGGCAGTACTGGCCTGCATCTATATATATATATATATATATATATATATATATTATTCGCAAGCAATATTGTTTTTGGCTGCTGTTCGCCAGAAATCGTGTGATCGGCCAAGCTCAACTTCGGAGCAACTTTTTTATTTTTATTTTAACGAGCATCCGCTCAAATCCCGTTGCGTTTCAGAGCGTAGCGCTGTTTGGAACTGCAAAGGCTACTGATGCCGTTGTTGCTACTGCCGTCGTCGCAGTTGATCACGATCCCGTGTGTGTCTTTCCTGTGTCCGTTTCGTGTTGGCCCTTAGAAGCTCATGGCTTCGAATACTAGCGACGCGGCGCCTGCCGCTGAGAACCAGTTCAAAAAGCCAACAACACTGATCACCGTGGGAAAAGTTGGCGGCAAAAAGAAGTTTAAGGCTCCTCAACCACCGAAGGTACCGACTGGCCAACAAGACACCGTCGCCGATATCGCGAAACAAGAGCTGTCGGCTACAGAATCTTGTGCTTCAGGACCGACTGTAGAGAAAAGTTCGTTCGCTGCTGAACCATCACCGACATCGAATCGCCTGCCTTTATTGTCTGATCAAGAAGAAGGCGAGAAAACTGGCAAACCGCACATCTACCCCGCGCAGAAGTGCCCCTACGAAGTGCCGGCCTGGGCTGGTCAACCCCCTTCGGACTACACGTACGTACCCAGCATGTACCTAGCAGTGTGTATGTGTGTGTATAGGAAACGCACTAAAGAGTGCATGCTTCTTACGAAATTCACATTTAGTAGAATGCGTTCTGGATTCCAGAATTGCTAGACCGTCTTCCATCCCCCACGGGCTTGAAATCGCCATGAAGTGCATTGTCAATGGCGGGCATGTTGATGTATGTAGGGTTTCAATAGGATTGCTTGCGGAAGTAAGCATGATCGCAGACTTTCAAGAGCGGTATGGCTTGAGCATTTATTCTCAATGAGCATCGCACTAAGAAAACTCGATCAACAACAAGAATCGAACTGGCGACACTCCGATAGATGACAATAGCACATTCGACTAGTAACCGTTTCATTTGTTTTGCTGCATTGCAAAGCCTCAATAGTGAGTAGTTATTTTAACTAATTATATATATATATATATATATATATATATTGAGGATATAAAGGTTTCAAGAATTATGCGTTGTGAGTTTTGTGCAGTATTGTTAAGTATCTTTGAGCCACACTACTATGTAATTTTTAAAGGATTTATGAATACTTTTTATCATCGCTGTATTGTGTCAGCTAGAGGTTTTCTTGCATGCATGTCTATAGGGCAACTATATTAGATTGGATGCTCATATAACAACTTGCAGTGTAAAAAATGATTTTCGGCAACGTCTCATGTTCGTAGATTATCGGTGCTGAAAGGTGGCCTACTTGTTGGATCTGAAAAGCTTACGAAAAGCCCGTTTGTCGTGGGTCGACATCAGGACTGCGATCTTGTCTTGGAACATCCGTCGATCTCCCGGTTCCATGCCGTACTCCAATATCGTAAGCGAGAGGTCGACGCTTCCGATACAGCAAATCCGTCACAGGGGGGTACGTTTATATGATGCGGTTCGTTTTTTAGTCTGTATTTCGTTTAGTAGTTGAGGACGATTTACAGTAGGTTTCTATTAAGATCCTAACTGAAGTAAAAATAAAAGTGGTAACTGTTGTCGTCGAGATGTAGAACGATCTTGCATGTTATTTATTGTCAATGGCGATAACTATTTGATATTCGAGATATCACTTAGTAATTGTTCAACGCTAAGTGGCTATCTAATAAATTGCGCTGTGGATTTTCTCGACACGTTTACAGGTTTTTACCTATTCGACCTTGAGTCTACACACGGCACGCAGTTGAATAGACAAGCTGTGAGCGCAAAATGCTATCGTCGAGTTCGGGTGGGCCATCATATCAAGTTTGGTTTCAGCAGCCGTACGTTTATTCTTGAAGGCCCTACTGAGGATGAAGAAGCTGAAAGTGAGCTCAGCGTTACGGAGATCATTGAGCAACGAAAACAGGTACTCCATTTAGTTCTCCTACTTCAACTAGTGTAATCAAGTCATTCGAATGTGCAATGAATGGTGGCACGAACGAAGAAAATATTCTTGGTTGCGTTGACACTGTGTGAGGTTAGACTGGTGGCAACATGAAGGGACGCGTTGTGATTTAAGTCATGTTTAATATACTCTTTCGTACACGATATGTTTCAATTCGGCATACCATTGTCTGTTTTACACTTTTGCTGTTTCAATGCGTGGAATAAATATTCCCTTCGAGGGAAGTTCCATGAAATCCATTTTGTGTGCTTGTGCAAACTCTGCGGGGTGTGATGTTCTGCCAGCGCCAACGATGCGATAGAGCAGTTCCATTGTCCCGACCATTCGAGTCGTGATAGATAGACACATATGTGAATATGTATTTTCTATTTACGCACAATATGTAAACCAACCATTGGTGAATACAACTAAGTATCATAATTATCTCATAAAGTTCACGTTTAACACGGTAGGTTAGATTTCTGCGGGCCCACTAGGCGATCAGCCATACAAACAAACCGTTAAGGAGCTCCGAATGAACAACATCTTTAGGATTACTATAATGCTCTTATTAGGACATTTGATTTTGTATCAAAGAAGTTTGCTCGCACGTCCGCTCGCAAAAACTGACGTAAAATAATTATTTTTAACTCAAGAAACAGTAGAATATTTGCCGTTGTGGAGCAATACATAGGGGCCAATATTAATAAAACACGGAAAATTGTGTTTACAAGCAGACATGGAGTTATATGGACTCCTGGATTACGCCTTAGAATAGCTGTCGGTAGCATGATTTCATCTATTGTGTCAATAGCGCGAAGCTTAGGGAAACAGGCTTGGTTACTCAAGATTTGAACGTTCTACGCAAGATGTTTGACGTTAGCCTAGACGAAGATGGCATACAGTAGAGAGAAGGCGTATCAGACATAGAGTATGCCGAACAAGACACTTAGGATTAGACCTGAAACTGTTTACAACTTGAGCCCCGATAATGTCCGAGTGAGAACCTTTAATTGTTGCACCTTTGCGAAAAGAAGGGACTGGACCACCCAGTGTAAAGCCATGATAAGCTTCGATTCAAGAAGAATAAACAATATTATTCTTGGTTTCAAACAGTAAAAACAGAAAATGTGTAAAGCTAAGATACGTTCGATGCAGCCTAATATTTACATACTTTTAATAGTCTTGGTGTTACCCCTCGGTGCACAAGTGGCATATTTCTACCACCAATTATACATACCCGGTTAAGTACATTTATTTTGCATATGTGTTTGCATGTATAGTTGGATTATGTTTGACTTAACGTGAGAATCAGTTCCGTTAGAGTATGTTAACGTTGTATAATTTCGATAAAATTAATGCTAGGAGAGAGCTTCAAAATGACGACTGTCGCAATGTCAAATGCTAAATAACGTGTCTAAATTCTGCAAATATTTCAGCGCGAGTTAGAAATAAGACAAGCTCTGGAGGCGGAACGAGCAGCCAAAGAACAGGCCGATAGAAAACGGGAAGAGGAAGAAAATATGGCTGGAGTCAGCTGGGGAATAGGTGAGTTTTCGTGCCAAACAGATGTTTTGCTTTAAAAGGAGTTATAAGACGTGAATTTATACCTACAAGGGCGGCATAATCTAAATAATCGTGTTCATCATTGATAGCTTTAAAATCATTTTCTTTTTCATAAAAGTATATTTTACTTCCCAGTATGTAGGAGATTGTTGAGGCTACGCTTTAACTTAAGGTATTCTAAATTTTGTCGGAAAAATGACGATTCAATTTTAGGAAACTCTACTACAGTTTTCTATGTGCGTGTGTAGCTCACTTGTATGCTTGTAAAAGAGGATGCTTGCATGACTGCCGATTCGATAATGTATTATGAAAATAGGCGATAAATTAGCTGGCTTCTGTAGCGTGCCTACACTTTTATTCATAATAACATTTCGGAATTGGTTGTCTCGAACCACCATGCAACCACAAGTTGTCTAGAACTAGTTCAACTCACTAAAGTCTCTGACGGGAAGCCGCATTTTCTCCGATGTCGAAGGCCAATCTTAGACGCAAAATGGAGTCTCCAGTCCAAAGATTAAGGGCTTCTTTTCAGAATTCTCTCTATCGAAACTGGATGAGATTATAGTAGTAACGGGGCCAGGATCTCCCTTCATCTTAAATGCTGACGGTCAAGACCCGTGGGGATTCTGAGAATGTCCTGCACTTTTTGGCCTCAACTAACCTTGAAGGATAACCTAGCGTGAGCCGCGTTTCTACCGATCATGGAAGGGTGGGCAGTGAATCGGTGACACTCGCATTCCGTTCAAGCATATGGTCTTGCCTAAAGGGGTTCAGGGCAAGTCTATTAGGTCTTCCTCATTGCCTCTAGAGAGATTTAGGGCCATAATGAGCTATCGAGCCCACATGATTGTTGCTTCGACATGGGATAAAGCCATGGCCGCCACCTAATCTTAAACCAACGCCGAAGTGCACTCGTCACAGAAAATTATTTTCATACGTGAACAATGTAGGACCTGCATTCAGGCTCCTGTGTCCGACTACTAACTAGCTCGAAGTCTAGCCTCATCAACTATGATGATGCCCGATCTAGCAGGTAAACTATCTAGCTGACTAGGTCTGTTCTCAGGAGAAGAACAACACGCCATTGAATACCTGCTTTATAGAAATATCACCTATAACTACCCAAAAGAGTCCTGGCTCTATCACGAATCCGGATAATAGAAGAGACAAGAGCAGCCAGCATCGGCTATCCCGAGCCCTTCTTATGATACCGCAAACATAATCTGAACTCTCGAATTTTAGTGCATTATATGTTTGTTATAGCTGTAAGCACCTTCGTGGGATTGAGTGGGAGGGTAGAGCCATGACTCTCACAGCAGAAACTGCAGGTTCTATTTGGCAACACGTTCTTCACCAGAGCAAGCTTTTCGGCAGCTTTCGCCCATTTTTATTTGATCCTAAATGTTGCATGGGACGCCATTTTGTTGTAATGTTCACTCGACACGTCAAACACGCGTCCAGAGAGCGAAGCCATAACAAAAGAAGTCTGTTGATTTATCAATATATGAATTAACAACGGCATTTGTCAATGGCTTTTTTTTATAGAATACAACACACAAGGAACCACTGCCCCGCAATTTGCGAGTTACCATACAAGTTTGGTAACGGCAATAGTTTCCCGAGATTACTTCAGCATGCAAATACTTTCTATATGGAATTATCTGCAGCGTTTACTATTTCTAGTAACAGCCAAAGGCGTTTGTGTCGGACGAGCTACCGTAGTGGCATTAATATATATATATATATTTTTTTTTTGGGGATTTTCCGTAAGGCATTTGCCCGTGTACGGATTTTTCATGTCATGGCTAAGTTTTACTCCACTCCGGCATTTACCTTGTCTAAATTGGAAACCATGTAAACCAATTTAGGAGTGGCCGGTCTGGGTCTCGAACCCGGTCCTCCCGAATGCAAGGCACAGGCTTTGCCACTAAGCCATCTTGCTCGGTTGTGTTATTAATATATATATATATATTCTGTGAGTCTTGCTGTTTTCCCTCGCTGCCAATGAGTGTTTCTGCCCTCATAATGAAGTATTTTTTTCTCAAGAGCTTTGTTGATAACGTTGTAACATGTGTGCATGTGTTTTATCATGATGGCCCATTATTTCAGCGGAGGATGCCGTTGACGATGAAGATGAAGTGACCGGAGATGTGAATCCGTTCGCTTTGGGCGGAACTGCAACCAATGAGCAACTCTATCTCGATGATCCCAAGAAGACATTACGCGGATGGTTCGAGCGTGAAGGTTACGAGCTGAATTACCACGTAGAAGAAAAAGCGATGCAACAGTTCGTCTGCAAGATCGAGTCAGTTTACTAGCTAAAGCTTGAAGTTCGACTTATCTCTGTCAATGTACTACGCGGCAAAAAGAGCAATTTCCAGAGCCATCTAGATTGTATAGATCACGTCTAGACATAATTGTATTATTCAGCTGAATTCTAGGCGCGTTTGCTGAACCAGCGTGTTTACATTACGCTAAACATAGTTTTATGTATAGACTAAATATAGACTAAATTATATCTACAGGCAAAATCAAACTGACTATGAATCAAGTTTTATTATTTTGTATTATGCAAATCAATCTGGACCAAAAATCGTTCCACTTCTTCTCTCGCCGGAAGCGTAAAGAAGATAGGAGAGGATTATAAAGATACATCTTTGAACTGTCTATTATACTCAATCTGAGTGAAACAAACATTATTGATTGACTATGCAAATCAAATTAGCGAAGGCGTTCGACGATTAACGGTAGGAGCATACGATTCCAGGCTACCGATTGACACGGGGAGCGGCTCAGCAATAATTGCCGAAGCTTGCGTGACAGGCAGAAAAAAAGAAGCAGTCGTCCAGTGCGCTCTTGAGGCTTGTCGAATCCTTGATCGACACGGTGAACTCCGTAAGTCGCATCACGAAAGCCGGGCAAATCGAGCCGCTGCCAAAAACTGGAAGCAGGTTTGTGCTTATTGATAGTTCCGTTGTTATACTTTTTTTTTTACTATACGCACGCTGCATATAGGGCTTTAAGGATGGGATGCCACCGTAACCGACTCACTTTCACCCTCAATGGTCGGTTTCGGTTCACTTAGAGCTGGTCACGCCGCGACCCAAGCAGAAACAAACAAGATGAACAAATATGCCGAACTGGCAAGAGCCCATAACTTCAGCCCAGTGGCCTTCGAAACCTTGGGACCACCGGGGCCCCTTGACTGAAAGAATACTTACTAAATTGGGCGAACGATTAAAGATAACTACTGGGGACAAGAGAGCCGCACAATTTTTGCGCCAAAGACTTTCCATTGACGTCCAGCGGGGCAACGCGATCTCAGTTTTGGGGTCGCTTGCCGAATGGTGCACACCAGGGCTGGTATAGGCTGAAAGTTAACACGTTCGCTTACACAGGATTGTAATATAAATTGATTACTATATATATATAAATAAATAATTCAAGGGCTTTAAGTAAGAGTATGTCATCTGCCCGTGGCTATGCTGGAAAATGCATTCGTACGGCATAGTACTAAGCACATTCATGTCGTCAGCTTTTACCAATTGTATGTGCCCAAGAATACCACATTTTGTATCTGTCAGTTTCATGCTCCGCCATTTGTTATCTTATTATTACTATATTATTATTATTTAATTAGTTAATTTTTAAGTGCCATTTAGTAGTGCTTTGATATATGTCCAAGTTATTCGTGACAGGAAGATCCCATTTGGGTTATTTTACGTTGCTTGCACCAGTATTGGTGTAATATCAAGTATCACATTTCCGCTACGCATACACATTGGTTTAGGACGACTACTACGGGAGTGATGAAGACGAATTCCTGGATCGCACTGGTGAGCTGGCCAACAAGAGGGAGCAAAGGAAGGCCCGCCTGGAGAACAAAACTCAGACCGTAGAAACGTTCGACAGTTTGAAAAAGAAGATTGAAGTCGTCGAGAATTCCATTAAGGAGATCAACGAAGCTCTGGAAAAGTCGAAAGCTATTGGTGAGAAAACTGTGTTCGTGCTTTTTATACTGATTAGTATACGTACGACTCAACGTACCAAATAATGCTTATTAGATTTATTAGCTATTTGATTGAAGTTATGACAGAGAATTCAGTACAATTAACACCGAATTTGAGTTACGTACTTTACTTTACTGCGCATGGTTTGCGCCCGTAGCTGAATTTAATGCGCATGGTTTTGTTATGTCAATTTGGAATGCGAGGTCAATTAAAGCCAATCATACAAGGACGCAGCTTATGATAATATGTGCCTATTGAAAGGACAAACAGGTGCAATTTATTTCTAAAACACTCACCTTAGTTGGTTTGTAAGAAAATGGGCATGTTCTTAACGGCACATGCATGAGGCTTTTTGTTGTTTGTTGAAGCATATATATATATATATATATGTGGAGCCCAGCTACCAGTGCGTCACATGGAGGATTTAGATCTTTACATTACGCGCTCCACATACAAGATGGCACAACTAACAATTACGCATACACGAGTGAATAATATTTGTATTTTAATTACGTTTTTAATAGAGGCGAGTAGCCGCATGCAAAATGGTTTGGAATAATATATATTTATTCCTCAGATGAAGCGAACAAGAAGGCTGCCGGAGAAAGCGCCGATTCGCTTGACTCATTCATGAAACAATTAAAAGCTGGCGCTGCGCTCGATAAGGCAAAGAGGTCACAGCTTCGTCTCGATCTTGCACGCCTGACCTCCGAACGACTTCGACTAATTCGGCTGTTCAACATTGCTAAACCTACTGAGCTGCCTCCATTAAAGCCCATGTGAGTTTCCATTACCTAATGCTTTGTTTCCCTGTTATAGGTACACGTTGAATATATATATATATATATATATATACATTTATATATACACTTAACCTGTATATTTTCCGTATATTACATTCCGTATATATATATATATATATATATATATATATATATATATATATATATATATACACTAAACGTGTATATTTTCCGTATATTACATTCCGTATGTATATATATATATATATATATATATATTCGTCAACTGTTCAGAAATTAACAAAAATTGATGGCCTCGTATCGACTCAGGGCGATTGGCGGAACCGGTTCCGGGTCGTCGGTCGCCCCATTAGTGGGGGCCATGAGAAGTCGAAAGCGACCGGTGCTGCCGCTCACCGGAATGCCAGCCAAGGTTCTGCGGATGCAAATGGACAATGTAGTCTCCGATACTCAGCGGACAGAAGAGAAAAACGAGGCAAAACAAGATGAGGACGACGACGACGAAGAGGAGGAGGATGAGGAGGAAGAAGAATGTGGTGATGATGATGGTGAGAGGAAAAGCTCTGGTACTTCTCGAGACGCAGCGGACAAGGCCGAGCCGTCACAGGCCGGAAATAAAGTTTCTAAGAAGGTTATGGGACAGACGTCCGTCAGCGAATAAAAAGTCAGATCGAGAGCCTACAAGCACCGACCAGCCGGACACTCATGAGGCGAAGCCAACCGAGTTAAAGAAACACGCGCCGGTTAAGTTTCGGCAGCTCCAGAGCTCAACAACGAGTCGACGCATGATCGGGCCTACCCTGCCGCCGGACATGCGTCGCCAGTTGGCCGAACAGTCGGAACCATCAAAAAGTCTCGACGAAGGGGAACCAAAGGTCACATCCGCTTCTTCTAAGGGCCACAAGTCGTTAAGAATACGTAAGTTTGCATATATATATATATATATATATATATATATATATATATATATTTATGAGAGATTGTTTCATAATTTGTGCAAAGTGAAAATTATATATATATATAGATTTATAATGTGATTTTCTTTTGTAGAACCGACGCTGAACGCTGCAATGGTCGAGAAGATTCGGAAATGTGAAACCACCGGGAGCGACGAACCTTTTGAAGATTGGGTAGCCCCTGCAGGCCAGACTGGCAATGGTCGAACACTTCTAAATGATAAGTTTGGCTACTGAAGAATGATAATGGTGATGGCAACGGAAGCAGCAAGCGGGATATGTAACATTTCCCACAAAAACGCATTGACACGCTATTGAGTGGTTATGAAAGTACAGCGAACATTATGTACGATAGAAACAGTAAACGCATACCCACTACGTACAGGAAGAAACTAAGAAGAGCAGGGCAGGTATCGATGCAGGATGAACGTATCTAGCGTATTCGTTTACCTGTGCGATCTCATATTCGCTTACCTGTGAACATGTAAACTGAGCCAATATTCAGTGTGTCAAGTATGTACAAACGTTGTTTGCGCATGTATAAAATAAATGTACATTAAGAACGATACTGAGATACTTTTTACATTGGAGTGGGATATATATATATATATATATATATATATATATATATATATATATATATATGCGCGTCTAGGTTCAAGGCCAACGTGGCATGCCCATTGTTAGCGAAACATCATCCACTCTACCTCTTAGATTCGGGGGTCTGGGAATCCGCTTCACAGCAAACCTGGCAGCTAGCTGTCACGTCGTATCATTAAACGGCTCAGAGAGTACCGTTCAGCGCATCAGCTGGCCGTGGTTCTGCAGGCTTTCCAGGATGCCAAAGAGGTTGCCGATACGAGATTCGAGAACCTCGCAGGCCCACTCCCAGGGCAAACAAACACTGCAGAGGTCCTATGATGACCTTATCGTCTCCAGGAAGTACCAGCGCTTGCACTCTGACGCGCTAACCACGGCCGACAGAACCCGACTGCACGCGGTCGTTCAGAAAGGAGCCAGCAAATGGCTCCAAGCCATCCCATCCTCAAACCTCGGCACTTTACTTGATCACGAAAGCTTTCGTCTGTGCATCGGTTTGAGGTTGGGAACAAGGCTAACTGAGGAGCACCGGTGTCCGTGCGGAGCACAGGTGGACATCTGGGGGACCCACGGGCTCTCCTGCAGCAGAAGCGAAGGACGCCAAAGCCGTCACAGCGAGGTTTTGGAGATTACGGCTCGGGCCTTGAGGTCAGCTTTATTGCCATGCATTCGAGAGCCCTTCGGCCCTCTGAGAAGCTACGGAAAGAGACCAAACGGCCTCACTCTTATCGCCTTTGAAAGGGGAAGGCTGAACGTCTTAAGACCAATAAATATGCCCAGCTCGCCAACGAGTTTATTTTCATGCCTGTAACATTTGAGACACTCGAGGACCTGGCCCTGAGGCATGGTCGCTCCTACAGAAGATTGGCAAACGAATCGAACAGGCGACAAAATAGCTTTTGAGTTTCTACTTCACCGACGGTCTGGCGGTTCAGCGCGGCAATGCGGCAGCAATTATGGGCACAATAAGGGGCTGTCTCGAGGACAAGCTCGACTTGTAGAACTCCTCACAAGCCCAAATGCAGTTAGTTATTCACATTTCCCAGTATCCATAACATTAAAAAAATTGTTTATATATATATATATAGTAGAGAGAGAGACCGAAGGAGAGGATGAGAGAGATAGATAGAGAGAGAGATAAGAGAGAAGAGAGAGACGAGAGAGATATAACTATATATATATATTATATATGTATGTATGGATATTATTATATATACCTATATCTATATATCTTACATATATATATATATATATATATGTAGTATATATATATAATATATATATATATACCTACTATATATATATATGTATATATATCTATGTATCATATAGATAATTACATATATATATATACTATATACTATAGATTGATATATATATATATA